>BMAU01005115.1:0-251592 GCA_019973935.1 Trichonephila clavipes | reverse complement strand
TACTTAAAATAGTATACGCCGTTAAAATAGTATACACCATTAAAATATTACACGCCATATCTGATGCGTTGATGAAATCGAAGCCGCCATCTCGTTTATGACGTAAGGTGCCGAAGAACCCCACTGGCTGCAATTTCAAGCAACTGTTTGAGATCACTAACAAAAAGTTGTTTGAAAGCCTTTTCTATGGCAACTGAGTAAACATTGCATTAATTGGACGAAAAATTGCTCGAAATGAGTACGTGTGATTAGGCCTTTAGCGATCAAGTAGGGTAAGAAAGTAAGGTAAGATTTTATTTCATTATAGGCCATCCTCCTTTAGCATTGTATACATGTTATTTCAATACAATAGTCCCTATCTGAAATAAACGTTAACTTTCCAGTAGCATTATTTAACTCTTCCATCACCTGTTGTATCTTTCCCATAATCTTGATATTATAAAATAGATTCATTTTCAAACACCCCCTTCCCAGTTAGTTTTCCTTCACTACCTGAAAATTCTTTAACAACCTGGGAATCGGAAGTTTGTAGTTTAAAATGATCGTTTGATTCATAAAAGAGAAGAGATTTATTTTACTCACAGAAATTTTTCTTGGGTTACTTCTTCACTTTCAATTACGAGGGCTCTTTCTATTCATTCTAATAAGCTATTTTTTGAGTACGATGGTAGTTAAGTATTTAATTTTGTGCCAACAAATTACAGATTTATTCATCACGACTTCCCTCTTCAAAAAGACTCTTATAGTTTATTCATTAGCATTAAAACGATATTAAATGGAGATAAAATTAAAATTTTCATTTCTAACGAAATTTCTTGCATTTGATATTTTTTTCTTCTTATCAACAAAAATGAATCTCAGAAAGGAAAAAAAAACTTAAAATTACGGAGACAGAAAACTTTTTCGATGAAAACAATTGGCTTAATGAAACTCCCTGTTTAAATAATACATTTACCAAATAATTTACTGCAACGAGAAAAATCACCAAATTTTCTTCTCACTATTATAAAAACGTGCAAATTATCTCTTAAAATAAAATTCAATTACTATTTATTCAATTCAGTGTGAAACTTAAAATGGCAAAATAGAGTCTTGTTATCATTAAAAGGGGAAGTCATTTATTTATTTATTTTTAAATAAATAATTGACACAGAGATAGATTTTTCTTCTTTTGCAACCAGAGGATCAAGCACACATTATTCATAAACGCGTATTACAGTGAAATACGCGTGTAACGCGAAAACGCTTAAGACGAAATATCGGTTAACACGAAATAAAAAAATGGTTCGGACAAACTACTATGTATTTTCATGCATTTTCCCCCCTTATCATGAAACGAAAATCGCTTAACACGAAAAGATTTCCCTTCTGGGAAGGAACGAGATACACAGAAAACACCAGCCCCGCAGGCTATATTTAAGAAGGGTGTGAAATGAAAGGGAAGTGGTTTCACATGTTTCGTAGAAAGGAGGCTAACCCTCTTGGCTTTGAGATATCCTCAGAATAGCCTGTGACACGGGGCAGTTTTGTTTATCTTATAGATGCTTTTATCCTCCGTCCCTACACACACTAGACAAAAGCATCTCATCTGTCATCAGATCGCTTTGAAATTCGGTGACCAGTATATCACAGTGTGAGTAAAAGCCAGTGAGTTAATTTTTCTTAGAACTTTTTTCTTCGAGCTCACTAATGAAGAGCTCAGAGGGAAAACAAACTGCTATTTTGCTTAAAATGAAGAAGCTT
This sequence comes from Trichonephila clavipes, assembly GCA_019973935.1. NCBI lineage: Eukaryota > Metazoa > Arthropoda > Arachnida > Araneae > Nephilidae > Trichonephila > Trichonephila clavipes. The sequence goes on along the minus strand of BMAU01005115.1, from coordinate 249,849 downwards.
CTATAGGCAGTTAAGGTATCCGACTACGTTCGGAACCGTGATTTTGCAAAAGCGTATAAATGGATAATATTTATGATATTTAGTGTCACTTTGATAAGAAAATGTAAATAAAATTGTTTTAAGAATATTATAACTATAAAAAATTATTTAAGTACAATATTTTGACAAAAAAAGAACATAAAATGACCTATTTCCAAAATATTCTCCTTTTGTGTGAAAAATACTTCTATTCTAATAATATTTTGCCTGTCTATAGCTCAGACATCTGTACAGAGGCTCAACTAGATGTTTTGAAATATATAACTTAGAACTGGGTTTATCCATGTTTTACGACAACAGAGGGGAGAAATTTTAAGTAAAAAACGCCGATTATTATTTCAATGGCTTGTAACTCCGAACATAATGTGAATTTTTTAAAAAGCCATAGTTCAGACTTTCTAGAGAAGTTTTTACTTTATGTAAGCAAAATATTTTTTTTTATTATTTCAGAAGCATTTTTTATAAAAGGAGAACATTTTGAAAAAAGGTTATTCTAAGTTAGTTTTTGCCAAAATATTGTATTTAAATAATTTTTTTGTCAAAATGCCCTTAAAACAATTTTATACATGTGTTCTCTAATCTAAGTGACACGAAATATCATGAAAATTATCCATTTATACGCTTTTTTAAAATCATGGTTCCGAATGTAGTCGGATACCTTAATCAAAAACAGATGACAAAAAATAGAAATCTGTTAAGGTTTTGGAATTGCTACCCCTATTTTATCAACAATAATTAAAAGAAGAGAGTAAATTACATGAATATTTGAAATACATATACATCAGTTCATCTCAAACTTTCAACATTTTTAACCCGATTTGCAGTCAAAATTTACATCGCACGCCTCACTATACAATAACAATGTATTTATTTCAACAAGAATATACTTTGACGCTAAAGCTACAATATATAATAGAAATTAATTATAAACTGTACAAATTATCAAGATAAGTATTAAATTTTGTATATAATTTTATGTATGACGAGCACATGCTACTTTTTCTTAACTTAGTATTGTTAAATTAATTATCCATTACATTGTACAGTACTGATATATTTATAAGTGCATAATATCAGTGTAAAGTATAATGTACTGTAAATGCATACTTTATTTTTATTATGTCAGAATATATTTTGTTTTCCTTCCTTTCAGTAAATTAATAATATTTTTAAATCTTTTACTTTCGACTTTTCGATATATTTGGGCTCCCTGTTTGGGGCGATCTAGGGGCGTGCTCCCCACAATTTGAGAAAAACGCTGTTATACATATATCTATGAAAATAAAATGGAAAATAAACTTAGTTTTGTTGAATATATGTATTTTTTTGCAACATCCTTAACACGGAAAAATAATTCAGACCCCTCAGTTTCACGTTAGGCTATTTCCACTGTAGTTATTTTATTTTTCCCTTATAAAGGTAAGGTTTAGTTAAATAACACTATATTGTCCTTTATTTTGTTAAAATACGCTTCATTTATAGCAATTCTGTCAGCTTATGCTTAATGTAATATCAAATAATTATTGAAAAATTTTTATTGATTTAAATTCCTTACATCACGATGGTGTCATCTTTTGAAATTTATTTGCAATTTCATGTCGTTATATTTCCGAGGAGGCAATGGATAGTATTTTTTTTTACATATTTGTGGATAATGTGTACAGACAATCTTTCTAAACTAATATGTTTTAATCTATTTGAATATATTTTCCAGTAAAATTTTAGAGACGGAAGCAAATCAAAAATCTTATATTCAATATTTGCTTACATTTTATCCTATTTTTATTTCTACCTTATTGCATATTACAGGATTTAATATCATAAAATCTTTATATATAAATCTTCTGTGCGCGTGTAGGTGACTAAACACCTCCTAAACGGCTGGACCGATTTTGATGAAATTTTTTGTGTGGGTTCAAGTGGATTCCATAATGGTTTAGATTCACAATTCTGTACGATATCGCAATTAGTTAAAAATATATTCATTAAAAACATTAAAAACATTCAACTCAATATTCACCTGCATTGTTGTAACATCGTTATTGTTATAAAAATGACATAAGTTGGCGTCGAAAATCGATTTTCAGCCAAACTGGCTAAACCAGGTCTTCATTGTTACAAAAATGTAGACGAATCATGCTTTTCAGCGTTTTTAATTAATATCTTTTCAAATAAATTTTATACATATGATTATTCTGTGCGTGTGTATGTGACTGAACTCCTAAATGGCTGGACCGATTTGGATAATATTTTTTGTGTGGGTTAAAGTGGATTCGAGAATTATTTAGATTCCCAATTCGGTCCGTTATCACAATTAGTTATAAATGCGCCAAAATTATGCAAGGGCACGGGATTGTTCATAAAAAAATCATGGGCAATATTCTTGGGGCCACTATTTTGAGCGGCAAACTTCAAGGTGAAGTTATACTTCTACCACAGATCCCAATGATTCTTTCAGACTCACCTATCCATTCAAAAGTTTGCAATTTCCAATTCGCTTGGCATTTGCTATGACTTTTAATAACTCACAAGGTCAAACAATGACAATTTGTGGCGTAGATTTAGAAAACCCTTGCTTTTCGCCCGGCCAATTACACTGCTGGACAATTGCTAAGGACGGATCACAAATTGCTATGTAGCATAACATTAAGCGAGACATGAGGCCTAGTAGGATAAAATATAGTTGCCACACTGTTCAGACATCAGAATAAAGAATATTTATTGTTCTGGAAAGTACAAAAGCTGTGAAACATCTGAAAGAAAAAAATGTTCATTTGATCTGCGTACGGAGAAATGGAACAATGCATCTAAAAGTCAGCAGGCACCTTAAAGAAAGGTATCAGTACAGGATATCTCCACCGTGGAGAGTGATGCAACATTCCACACGTCGTACCATACTTTGCACAACATTATCCAGCAGCTGTTGAGGCAATTTATACCATTCCTCTGTGAGTGCACGGATGAGGGTGTTCTTGTTTGTCGGAGGATAGTTTCGACCAGCAACTTGCCTCCCCAAAGCATCCCACACATTTTCAATGGGGTTTAGATCTGGAGAACGCGCTGACCATACGAGACGTTGAATACCCTCGCTGTCTAGACAATCCTGAACAGCAAGTGTTCGATGCCATGTTGCGTTGTCGTCCATAAAAACAAATTTATCACCGACAGCACCACGGAAAAGACGATCATGAGGAAGTAGAACTTCATCAATGTATCGTTGGCCCGTCATAGTCCCATTCGCAACCACATGTAGGCGCGTGCGGCCATTGATCAGGATGCCAGCCCACACCATGATAATGCATGTCGGATATCGGTCCTTTTCCTGGATATTTTCTGGACAATAAGAAGTACCACTCTCGCGCCTGATCAGTTGGCGTCTACAATCCGATGACAGACTGAACCTACTCTCATCTGAGAATAGTACGCATGCCCAGTCCTGTTCAGTCCAATTGTGATGCTCACGACACCATTGCAAACGAGCAGTACGGTGCTGTCTGGTCAATGGGACACACACAACAGGTCTGCGTGCGTATAGTCCTCCTCCCCTCAAACGTCTGGCAACAGTTTTTCGGGAGATCTGCTTTTCTGAGGCAGCAAGAAAATGATTTGCCACCTGCTGAGCTGTGGTGCGCCTGTTCCTTTTTGCTGATAGGACGATATATCTGTCTTCTGCAGGCATCGTACTTCTAACACGACCTCCCCCGTGCCGTCTACTACACATTCCAGTAGTTTTAAATAACTTCCACAGCCGTGAAACAACGCTGTGAGCGATGTCGAACTCCCTGGCAACATCTGTTATTTTTTGCCCTTCTTCGATCTTTCCAATAATTCGGCCACGCATAAAATCATCTATGTGATGTTGGGAAGACATGCGAAAAATTTTAAGTTCGTCTATTAAATCTTTCCTGTAAAATTTTGACTTGAAACAACAACTGTCCACACGCGACAAAACCTTTAAAGCTCTTATGAACGCTATCACGTGATGAACAGACGTGGAAAAAGAATTTGCATACTCATACTTCTTCTTACTAATATCCCGCACTTATTCTAGTTTTTCACATTTTGCTTCCTTTCATTTTGTGGTTGCTATGGATGATAGTGTTATCCGTCCTTAGCAATTGTCCAGCAGTGTATATGTTGCATGTCCGATGTTTGGCAAACCATCACATTTGCACCATCACCAAAAACGTTGCACATTCAATGGCATTACGATAAATTTGTTTTTTGTGCATTAAAATATACCTATTATGCAAATATCTCGAGTTTTATCTCTTTTACCCTTTAATCAAAACAAGTTTAAGGGGTGTTGGAAAGCTAAAATCTTATTTTTTTGACAATTTGAGATTTTTACATTTTCAAACTGTATAGATTTTAACCTTTCTCAAAATGCCTTACTTTAACTTCTAGAGTATTTAGAAGCCCTTAAAACGTATTTTTAAATAATCGTTGAATTTGGGCCACGCCCATTTGAATGGCGAAAATTGTAAACAAATTACTTTGTTTTTGCTTAAAAGTGTAACGACTGATACAAACCAAAACATGTGTCTTTTATTTTAAATTGAGCCTTTTATTTTTTTATTTCCTAGTTGATTAGAAGTCTCACTGTATACATTAAAATCAATTTATCTCAAAATGTAAATTTTAATGTGCGATGTATTTTTTCTCAGAAACTACAGTTCACAGGTATGTAAATTTTTTATGAATTATTTATAATGATGTCTAATATATACTAAAATGAGATTTTTGTAAAAAAACTCAAAAATTTAATTTTTACAAATTTTTTAAGTAAAAAATGGGTCAAATTTCGCAATGTTTGATAAAATATTTCATAATTTATTAAAAAATTCAAAATTAGCTAAAAGCTTATTTTAGTATAATGAGAGAGGTGTACTTTAATAGTATGAAAAATTTCAAGCATGCACATACAACAGATTTTGAGAAAAGATAAATCGAAAACAGCCAATTTAACACTGTCAGTATAGAGAAAGAGAGAGGTTTCCAACTCCTCTTAAGTTTCTATTCAGAATAGGTTCTATATTCAACTAAGTTCATAGTAAATACATAGTCACACGCAATCGATAGGTCAAACTGTGGTAACTGTACATGTGATGATGTCAGGTATTGCAATAACTTTCTTTATAAAAAATTTCATCAAACCGATCCAGATTGTCACAACTTATTCAAAAAATTTGTAATCTTCTGATTTAAGACCTGTGCACAGAACAATGTCTGTCGGGACCACTAGTATCACTAGATTTCTTAAATTTTGTATTTGAACGAATTTGAAAAATTCAGTAGTAAAGAGCCAATAAATTATATATAGAAATGCATGCAAAAACATGCATTACATAAAGTAAACAGTCTCAATTTATTATACTTCATTCAAATTTTAACCATACGAGAAATATGGCTTCAAGTTGAAAAACATACTTAAAATTATTCATTATTCCATTGATAACATAACTGATAGGGAAAAGAAATGCTTTATTGAACAAACTAAGTCAACTTTTTTCTGAATACAAATTCCAAAATATCTCTATTCGTGGATATAACTTATATGCTTCCCTAATGTATAATAACATTATATAAATTATTCATAATAAAAAATGGATGATAACAGATCACACAAGTATTCGAAATATTTTATAATCTCCGTATCTTTAATAATTCCTAAGTTTATTGAAGGGATGTATTTTTTACGAAGCACATTTCAGAATGAATTCTAAAAATGTATTTCGCATAAGATTTTGAAACCTCTTGAAGAAATGAAATAAATTCCGTTTGAGGAAAAAAGGAATTAATTCATATAGAAGTAAAATTAATTTTACGAGAATTTGCTGATTTTGGATTTTTTTTCATTGTGTATTTATGGCGACTCTGCTGTCGCTGGTGAAGTTGGCGACACCGAATAATCAGCCATTATGATAAAATCAATAATTTTACTAATCTTTCAATTAACTGTAGAATAATGGAGTGGTCGAATTAATCACAATCCAAACTTTCATTAGTAAATAATTAGATCACTTATCTTACTTTCTATCCGATGTAACAGCACTTGTAAGAAAAACTTGATAACTCGGTTTGAAGAACCTCTTCTTGAACTCCGAGTACTTCAGGGACTTCCATAGCAGCCTAACGACTAACTCCTACACTCACTTTTCTTGAGTTGAAATTCAACTCAAATTAACATAAACCACGATTTTAACAACATACAGCACAGTTTAGAAATATTCAATGCAACAGTTTTATTCATATGCAACAGTTTAGAAATATTTTTTCCCCAGAGGATTAATGAAAGTCGTAAATAGGTCTCGTCACACATTTACAGGTAGGTATGTATATGTGTGTCGCTTATAATCTCTATTTTTACGTAAATTACTTTGTCAAAAATTCCAGAAAATAGAAAGTGGCCGCGGTAGCCGAGTGGTATAGGTATCGGACCGTGGCTTGCTTTGTCCCGAGTTCGAGCCCAGTGCCACTAAAGACCCGCCGTGTAGGGCAGCGATGCACGTTAAATCTGTCGAGAGCTGAAACGTCCTCCCGTTGGTGTGGTGTGGTAGTTAGGAGAGGGGGGTGCCAGCTCAGGTGTCGTCCACGTCACTTGACCATGGTTCAAAATTACGTGGTCCGTCGCCAAAAGCCCTCGTGTTGCTGAACATTGCGACGTTAATATTAAATCAATCAATCAACCAGAAAATAGAAAACGATTAAAAAATCAATTTACGAAAATATAAATGAATCCACAATATAGAATTTTTAAAAATGAAAACTTGTCGAAACATTTTAAACTTCCAATCAATGTAAAACATTGATATACAACAAATTACTTCAATCCATTTATTTGTTTGGTAATACATGTGCAGATTAATTTTCTCAGTTTTCGTCCCTTTCGTTCAAATAAATACAGTTATAAGCTGTAATTTAATTACTAAATAAAACGATTGTTTATAATAATGAACAAATCGTACGGTTTTAAAATAAAACACTTATAGACACACATATACACTTATATCTTTTTATTTGAAATATATATTTAGCTCTATGAATATTTTTATGTATTTGTTCGAGGATACATATAAGAAAGAAAGTCTTTTAGAAGAATTTACAATTTTTAAAGTCTTTAAAATAAATGCAAATAAAAAAATGTAGACTGAATGTCAAATACATTTAAAGAATAATTTTTTACATCAAGATTTTTAACTAAAACTGCAAAAAGAAGACGCAAGAAAAGACTTACTATTCCAAACACCAAACGGAATTCCGTCAGCCTATAAGAAATCCTACGGAAGAAAATACCTCGTGAGACGGCTGCCACCGTATCTTCTTTCTTCCGATTTTTTTCGCTCATGGTGGTTTAGATAAGATTTGAGACTGCATTCCCCATATTTTCTAGGAATTTAGTCAGGTGACTTCTATGGTATAGTCAGTCAGCGACATAAAATAGGTATAGTAAAACAAATGCCCGAAAAAGAGAACAAAAATCAGTCAGATCCAAGAAATAGAATTTTTGTTTGATCGTATGAGATGTTTAAAAAAAATATTATTTATTTATCAATTTTTTTATTCTTTTTTTATAATGTATGATATTTTTAAATTGTTACAAAATATGAGGGCCGTGGTAACCTGTTAGTTAAGGTCACGAGCTCGTGGCTGGAGTGTCGAGAGTTGGAGTCCTTGTACCACTGCAGACCGTGTAAAGAGGGTCAACGCATGACAAACCTATCGAGGCTCAATGTCCTCCCATGTTGTTGTTTTTGTTGTTAATGCCACCTGATCGACAGTGTCAGATCGAGGTCCACGAAATTCATCGTGGCAAGGGGCTAGATGTACGCATGTCCTTGACCTTAGCCTTGATCACCATACAGGTGAAAATACGATTTAGCTCGGTGAAATTCCCAAAGGAAAGGAATGAATGTTGCCAGAGCCTGTGAGACAGGTTGGACTTCTTTACGATAGAAGGCGACACCACTGATTTCCACCTCCACACAATTTAGGCATGAAACTGGAGAGGAGGGAAATATTCTTCAGTCCCCTGAACTCGTGGTTTCAACTGCGACCATCCACAAGGCATTCGGAACCACTGATTTAATGAGCACGTACTCCGCGTGTACTCGGAAGGTATTTGGTGGCATTAGGCGACGAACCAGGCCTTCCGATCTTGAGTCCGATGCTCTAACCACTAGGCTACTCATGGCCCATATTCTCCCATTGATGTGGTAATTAGGAGAAGGGGTGTTAGTCCACGTGTTGTCCTCTTCACTGGACCGTTCAATATTACGAGGTTTATGGCCATTAGCCCTCGTGTCGCTTTGTAGTGGAATGTTAATATAACTTTCGCTCACTCTAGTAAAATATGCATAGTGGGGAGTTTTGCGATTGACATGTATTGGATTTTTGGTAAGAATTTGCTTGTAAGACATTCAATTATAGCATCTCATTAATTAGAGAATGGGAGATATTTTAACGTTTCCCCTAAAGACTATTGGCTATGAACCTCGTAATTTTGGGCCAAGCTCAAGTGACGAGGATGACACATGAGCCGACATCCCTCTCCGAAGTAACACACTATGTCAAGGGATGGAATTAAAGTCTCCATAAATTTCAGGCTCCCAATAAATTTTTAATCTATTGAGATTTGTAGTGGTATCTGATTTTTTTCATCATAGCACAGCATTTCTCAAACTGTGGGGCGCGCCCCCTACGGGGGCGTGATAACCCTACAAGGGGGGCGCGAGTATATCGTAACAAAGTAGCAAGTATAAAAACAAATATTATTTAAAAAAGTATTAATTTACTGAAATGAAGTAAAAAAATTAATACATTCTGACATAATAAAAAACAAAATACACATTTACACTTATAAATGTATCAGAATTGCACCATGTATTTCGCAATTAATTTAACAGTACTAAGTCAAGAACGAGATTGAGAGATAATTACCAGTAACTCTATGGGTACATCATGAAATTATATACAGATTTAATACTTATCGTTTATAATTAAAGTTGTATTATAGATTTACATCCAAGTATATTATTATTGAATATTGTATGTAAGGAGGAAGGGGTGTGATGTGAAAATTATTTTTAAAAAATTGGGTCACGAGTATAAAAAAATTGAGGAGCACTGTCATAGCATGTTAAACATTTGCTTATCATTTCAAAAACTGGAGTTTCTGTTCATCCCCATTGGATTCCACAGCGGGTTTTAGACGTGAACCCCTCATCTATTATCCATAATTCTTTCTTCTACCAATAAGAGGCGGCCGCAGTGGCCAATGTTCAAGGTCACGGACTTCTGTCTGAGATGCCATGAGTTCGAGCTCGGTACTGTTGAAGATCCGCTGTTTAGAGGAGACCGATACATGTTAAATCTGTCAAGGCTCAAATGCCTTTCCTTTTTTACGGTGTGCAAATTAGGAGGGGAGGGTGCCGACTCAGGAACGTCCTTGTCATTTGTCCATGGTTCAAAATTACGATAAAAAGAGTACTAACAAGAGAGCACATATTCCTTCAGTCATGTGAAAGAATTATTACATTATACAGGGTGTTGCTGAATTCGATCGACAAAATCAGAGAGGTGATAGTAGACATCATGGGAACGACAAATCACTGTAGACTCAAAAGCTCTCAATCATTCAAAATTGCTGCCGCATAGATTATAGCACCACCGACGCCAACGTAAAAAGTATTGTCGCAGAAACAAATCCGCTTTCAAACAAATAAACTAAATCGACGACATTCAGTGATGTGAGGTCATCCACTGTAGCCACCGGTGTCTTAGACACAAGGGATTTCATGTGGCTTCAGAAGAAGAAATCCAAATGGAAGAGGTCCGGGGAGCGTGGTACTAACCAACAGGTCCACCAGTCCAATCCATCTGCCAGGATATATAGCATGGAGTTGGTTACATCCCACAATCGAAAAATGTGCTGGAGCCCCATTGTGCATGAAACACACTTTCTAGTTTTCAGTGGGCGGTTTACCTGCAGCAACTACTGGGGGACAAGCTGTCGGAAAAAAGAGTATTTTTCACCATTGCGTTCGAGCAGAAAATGTACATCCCCACATCTATTTGGCCACCCCCGTCGTCTAGATCATCATCCACCCGGGGGCTAAAATTATTGCGATTTTCATTGACTAGACGTGGATTATCACACCATGTTCTATGGTGATTTGTCGTCCCCATGTTGACTACTATCACCTCGCTGTGTTTATAGGTCGAATTCAGCAACACCCTACATGTAAAGCAGTATTTACACTTGTAAATATTACAAGTGTTCCAATAATTTTTCACAACTTGTTTAACTATACTGATACAGAATCTTACATAGGACGTTTGAGTAGTAAATTTGATGTTTGTGTTTTTGTTTCACTGAAATTTAACAAATATTTTTGATAAGTAAAACTTACTTAAAAGACTAAAAATGACTCGTAGCTGATGAAAAACAGGTTTAGATCTTTAAATTCCATAATTACCGTCTTGTAAGCCTGATGTATGTTGGAGCTTAAAGTTCTCGTAATAACAAAATGCTTCGAGAGTGGAGCTCAAGATGAAGTGAGATGTGCTTGAGGGCTGTTAATAATTATGAAGTAAACTCAGCATTGCTTCCAGAACATCAATTAATAGATCAACAATTTCTTCTGTGTTACAACATTCGAATTTATTTTTGTGTAGTAGTTTTGAGTTCATCTGTATATTAGTGAATGTCGCACGCTGTAACGTGTGAACACACTCCGTTAAATAGTTATTATTTCTTTGGCTATTATTACATGGTATTATTGCGACGAAATATAAAAAAAATACGAACAGTCAATGATTCATTAGGTATTCATTATAAAAATGCACACAGCCCAATAAAATGACTTGTTTCTTTAATTTCATTTCAAGTAATGTAGAATAAAATACTCGTTTACTTTGCGTAATATGTTAATATGGATTTTGTGCAATTAATTGCCTAAAATAGTATAAATAACTTATATCTGAATGTTTAACACGTAAATATTACTTTATGTTATATTTGTATTTATTTTATGATAAAAATCGTAATATGCGCAAGCAACGCCGTCTGTTACAATTTAATGGCATTTGAGTGGAAACTTTGGAAAATATTGGCGATACAGCTAAGTTTGAATCATTTGTGACGACATGGATTTCATATGGATGCTTCTGGAAATTGCTGTCGAAATCTTTTAATATTACACTCTATGACTTAATCGGATTTCTGGAGAAAGAGGTAGTAGCCACGCAGACTATGAATAGCAGTCACTCGCTGAAACTTAATCAGTTTTACTTCAGTTGTTGAATGGTTGACTTGTCTGGGGTCGAGAGATTGCTTGAGAATAAGCTTTAACGCTACCTACTTGCATTTTTAGACATTGATTGGTGTGTCTGAGTGTGGTAGAAGGTGTGAAAAAAAGGAACGAGCCTTACAGTAGTCGCATATGATATGTAACATTTGACATGTTATCGTGGTAAATACGCAATAGTAACTTAAATACTGAAAAAAAATGAATCGAGTATGATTAGAAATAATTTTTTATCGAATAATTATATCTTTAATGAAAATTTTATTTATTTAACACAAAGAGTAATGCAATTTTTTATCAGAAATATTTATTCTTGTTCAATTTGGAGAAGAGTGGATACAATGCGCTTGACACCAGCCAAACAGGAATTTGGTGGCCTTATACATTTCTCCTAATCAAACGGTTCAGAAAATTGAAGATTTTCTGCATTTTGTACTTTTACCATATACCGAAGATGGTTCTGTTCTTTTAAAAACAAACTATAACTCGTTTCCCATGATTTTGCGTGTGATTGAATTGAGTTTTGAATCGAGTATGATTGGAAATAATTTTCTATCGAATAGTTATATCTTTAATGAAAATTTTATTTAGGAGTAAAAAATACAGTTTTTTTTATCAAAAATAGTTATTCTTGTTCAATTTGGAGAAGAGTGGATACAATAGACTTATGATGAGTGAAATATGACACATATACTTTTGATTTCAAACTATTTAAAAACCGTTGAAAACCAGCGTCAATAACATTACCACTGTTAGTTATCGAAATATTTCGATTTGTATTCATTTCGAGCTTTAGTCCATCAGTCAAAAAAGCTATGAGCGGTTCAGCTTCCGGAAAACTGAAGTTATCGTTGAAATCACCACTCAGTAATGGGAAGAGAGTGATAGATTGTTTTTAAAAGAGCGTAACCATTTTCGGTATACGGTTAAAGTACAAAATGCAGGAAATCCTTAATTTTTTGAACCGTTTGATTTGGAGAAAAGTTTGCGGCCACCCAAATCATTGTTTGTCCATTTCCAAATACGCATGCTGCCGCACATATGTGCCCACTATCTTCACTAGCAGTACCCAGTCCACTTGTTTGGCGATAAATAATGGCCATGTGAGGAGTCACAACACGTGAGTTGTTCTGCTTGTGGCAGATCGCAACACTAGCTGCCATGTAGCCCGGTCGTTTGAATTGTACGCAGCAATCGAAGTTAGGTATCGAAACACGTTCGTCATTATATAACCACGTCTCGGTCAACATGAGTAACGTACAATTTTGTGAAATAAATTCGTCGAAATCTGCTTGATGAGCCATGAGACTTTGACAATTGAGCGAAAGTGATTATTTTATGTTTAAAAATTAGAAATATTAGAGAAAATCAAAATTACCCGTGTAATTAATTAGTTAGTTTTTTTAATCGAGAAAACTTTTTTGAATTACAATTATATAAAAATACTATACTGACAGTGACAGGAATTAACCTCAAAATATGAAAAAGATACGCACTAAAATATTTATTCGAATAATTACTTACTCGTATTTTCTTAAAAATGTTGAACTTTTTCAGACGCTTAACAGTAAATATAATTATTAATATAGTTTACACACATAAATTAACCTCAGATTTCTTACAAAACGAGTCCTGAGACTTTGACAATTAAGCGTAAGGATCGTAAGTTTATCCTCAATGAGAATTTGAATCTTTTGAAATGATAACTTTAACAATATAAAAAAACAACTGCTAGAGTTGGACTCGATGCAAGGGTAGTGAAGAGATACAATCACGCGAGTTGGACCCCGATGCGAGGGTAACGAAAAGACACCATCACACGCGCTCATTGGTCAAATCAAATAGAGTGCGCTTACGTCACTTCCTATTACCCACTTCCGTCCCATTTTTACGAAATCACTCCTACAAAATTCGGCAATCGAGAGGAAAGATGTTACACATAAAAAACGACAGGGATTTATTAAGCGAATTTTTTTAGTGCTCTATTCTGTATTTTTCTACAATAAAGTTTCATACATTCCTGAAGAACTGTTTTCCTCGATGAGACTGTTAGCATGAAATCCTCGAGCCCCGACCTATGTTACAATGTTACAATTAATTTGATTAAACAAAAAATTCGCGTGATATTATTAACGAACACTACCCGGAAAAATATCAATGATATTTTCAAATAAGTAAGCTTATGTACAGCTATTTAGATGAGAGAGGGACTGCTCAATTTAATTAGAAAAGACTATTTATTAATAATACGAGCTGTCACATGAAATTAAAAGAACAAACGAAAATTATGATAAACACCTTTGACATAGTTTTCAGATACTGAATAAAACATTAAGCAGCATTGGATAGCTGTATTGCATTAGAAATTTCAGTGAGAGTTTGAACTTGAATAATAATCTCCTATTTCATATTCGAAGAAACGTAGAGCATAAAAAAAGAACTATTATATATATTTTTTTCTATTTTGGCGTTGAATCAAGCTATTTTTGGTAACTTTCCATATGAAATATTAAATTTTTCAAGGTACTTATTGTATTTTCTTAATTCACCCATTCCGTTCATAAGTACTCATAACTTTATTTTATTTCGGAATTTCAATAATGTATGGACCTATAAAGCCAGCCTTTCAGAGAAAAGCGTGTTTGGTATATTTTCTAGGCTTCTTACTAATTTCAACTTTACACACCTACTCTCTGGAACACCATTATGTGAACAACAAACAGTATCAGACGTAGCGCCCGCGGAACCTTTATGTGGGAAATTTGCTTCCACTGCGCATTCATTTGTATGTTAATTATCTATACTATAAGTACCCTATTTATTGTAAGTATTAGTGTACAATTAAACTAAACTTAGTGGTAGGGGTGTAGCTACCACCGTATCAAGAATACGAGGCCCCCAAGCTTCAGGGGCCCCAACATGTGTAACTACAGTCCCACTAACAGTGCATTCATATCTAAAAAAGGTCCCCGATGAAATTTTGATGCAGGGCCCCTCAGAGCTAGCTACGCCAGTGCCTGTGGTGCAACAGTCCATGAGGATCAAAGTGCCCATCTCAGTATACGGGACCATTGTGCGCTGAGTTGCTTGAACAGATGCTCCAATCTGGTGGTCAGTATGAAGCGAAAGCCCCAGTGTTTAGTCCTCTAGCAAGCTTGGTACTCAATTATCGACCTACTGAATGGACGAAAGGTTGAGTCCATCTTGCCTTGCTCGTGGATAGAACCCCGGACCTGTGGTGTGGAAAAACGATAGGCTATGAGTCAGCCTCTGGGCCTTCTTAGTACACCAGATCTATCCCTAAAAATTTTATCCTATTAAAAAGATACGTTGACAATTATTCTGTTTTTGTAGTAACTCTTTTAATTATTTGGAAATTCTTATACATGTGCATGTACGTATTAACGTCTCGAAGGAAGCAGGGAAACTTTTCGAGAAACAGTTTTTTTTTCATTCATGAAGGTACTTTTCAAAAATGTCAACTGGGAGACAAGTCAACAACAAATGTGCCGATTTTGAATTGGATTAAATATTTATTTCAATAACTGATTAATGAACTTTCAGTTTAGGTTTCGAACGTGAGAAAATATGCCAAATGATCAAAAGAAGAAATAAAATGGGTTTGAAATCTTAAGTTTGGATGATGTTTTCTGAGAAAATATTCATTTCTTAAGGTATCCGACCACTCGCGAGAAATTTCTTTTGAAAAAATGGAGATATGGAGATTTTTTTTGTGATTTTTTAGATTTATTTAGTATATTTTAAGATAAAAATCTGGAAATTGAAAACAAGAAAAGAATTTATCATTATTAAAATGGGAAAAAACTTGTAAAAATGTACAAAAATTACATAAACGGTTAAAAAACGGTTCATAAAATTTTATGAACAAATTCTCAATTTTTCAATATTAATGCATTACTTTGTTATTCATGTTTGAAATGACCTTCAGAATAAGAGATATTTTAATTTTCACAAAGACTAGAGCACTTTATCTTAATGACTACATGGAATTGCTTAAAAAAACAGTGATTATATATTCACATAAAGGACTGTAAATTTTGAAATAAAACAGTGATTGATAAATCTGAAGGTTAAAACACTTCTAATGTTATATAGAACATACACACAAAATGTCAGCAAATTATTTTAAAAACGTTTTGAGCGACCACTGCCCCCGGTTCAGTTTTTCGAAAAAAGAAAACACATTTCGAGTAAAACGCATTTTAAAGCTTGACATCTTACGCAAAGTTATTGCATCTGCTTTTACTAAAACACTTGTGGTTTTTGTTCTACTGAACGAAAAATAAAAAAAACTTGGTATTTTTGTAAAGCTAATATGATAGTTTATACAACAAAATCTTAAAAAATGTTTGTCAATTTTTGAAAAAAATCATGTTTTTAGGGTTGCCGGATACCTTCATTCCATACGCGAATATGAAGGTTTGGAAAATAAATATTCAATAGGAAGTAGAATTTTGTATATGTTTTAATTCAACAATCTTTGCACACATACACTTTTATGTGTGTATGTGTGTGTGCATACGTACGTAATTTTTTTAAAAAAGTTAAAATAAACCACTAACGCCTTTGATATACATGGATTCATGTGTTATATTCCCAAATTAATCTTATATAAGCACTTTTGTTTATGTTATATTTATGAGGTGCCTGACAAAAACTTGTGAGGTATCTCAGCTAAAGAAGAGCGCTTTTTTGCTTAGAATTTTAATATTGAATTCGATGAAAAGAATAAGGATTCAAAACATTGCTTTAAGAAGTTGTACTTTCCATTTCATCACGAAAGGTATTTGTACAAAAAGTTTTGTGTGCGTGTGATCTCAAGTTCAAACAATAAAAACGGAAAACTATTTCTAACAAACTCCCACACACACACAAGCCTCTCTTCTTAAAATACTTTATTTTAGTATTTATATAAATGATCCATTTTCTTCGTTTGCATGTTCAGCTAAATATCTTTATATAGAGTATATTATACATGTTTTACCATTGAAATGAAATAAACCTTTCCAAAACACAGAAATCGAATTATTTGGAATTTGTAAGCTCAGCTGAATGCATCAAAAGACAATCACATATTTTTTCACTTATTCCGATCATACTTTTTATGCAACAAAAATTTCTAATGTCAATAACGACCCAAGAGGTATCAATGGTATTATAAATCGAAAAAAGAGAGTTCATGGAATCGGTAATACCGTTCTTTCGTGAAACGTTTTCCATCTTTGTTTCATTTATTTCCCCAAAATCTAAGAAATATTCGTTTTACCCTCAATTTATTTACTTGGCATTTGTCCAACTGTGAACGAATTCTAAAAAGTTTCATTTATACCGAGGATTCTTCTTTTCATTTTAATGTTACTGTAGGCTTTGGAACATAAGTAATATTGTCCTTTAGTGTCGAGTTGGTTGGGTAGTAGATCAAAACAGGATCCCGAGATTCCGGTTCAAGATTTTTTATTAATTTATTTTCTTGCCCTTATGTGTTAAAAATGGGATTTTTCACTTACGATGGTGGAAAACTGCTAGATAATATTAATAAATTATTTTTTATCCATAAAAAATTAAACTCCGGCAACATGAGCCTAATGTGCTATGAAGCTTTATGTTCTAAGATGGCGAGAGGGTAAACCAGTTTCATTTTATATTTGTTTGCATTCCTAACTGAATATTAATGAATTTATGGGCATCTGCTAAAACATAATTGCGTGAAAAATGAGAACGTATTATTAGGAGTTTATTCTTAACAAAACAGCTAGTAAATATTAAATAAATTCACAAAATTTTCATCAAATTTTCTTCAATTGGCTCATAGATGCTGAATGCAAATGACATTCTAAAACCGAAAGGAAATAATATGCTACGTGAGCTATGCGGACAACCTCCCTTTAAGATCTTTTTATCATTGATCCGAGACACAATCAAATATATATCTAAAGCAGTGTTTCTCAAACTGTGGGGAGCGCCCCTGAGGGGTCGCAATAACTCTATGAGAGTACGCGAGTATGTTGAAAAGTCGAAAACAAAGGACAATTTTAAAAATATTAATTGACTGAAAGTAAAAAAAGAAAATAGATTCTGACACAATAAAAATAAAATACACATTTACAATGATATAATACTCTTATTAATATATACTTTGCATGTACTTTAACATATAATTTGTAATTATTTTAACAATAGTATAAATTTAGAACAAGTTTAAAAATTACAAGTAATCATATGGGCTTGTCATATATAAAGCACACACATTAACACTTATCTTGATATTTTGTATGATTTATAAAATTAATCCCTTATTTGTCGATTAAAAATTACGCGATTCTTTCCCCAATGCCCCCCTTTTCTACGTAGGCGCTCGTATGCGACTTATTAGAAGGGGGGGTAAGGAATGAACAAGCAAATACTCTGAAATAAAGTAAATTCTTCGCAAACGCTGTCAAGGTCCTTTTATTGAATTCCAAAGCCTTCATTATAGTTTCATGGATAGCAATGCAGATAAAAGATCGTACTTTGGAAAAACGTATATACTCGTCCGTGTAATTAAAGCTTTGGCTTAGTGAGACATTTATATACGCCGAGGGCTCTTTAGAGGCTTAAGTCGCATCGTAGCTTCAGCGTCAAAGTATGTTATTGGATTCAATACATTGTTATTGTATGGAAAGAGGATGCAAAGAAAATTATGATTGAATATTAAGTCGCAAATATTGAAAGTTTGAGAACGACTGATCTCTAAGGAACTGTTAAACTTTAAACCCTTTTCTTAGTTTAACAACGGGAAGTGTATAAGGGTTGTCTTTTTAGGTAAATTGCCACACATACGTGAAAGTATGTACAAACACACACACAACACACAGACACACACATACGCACAAATACACACATGCGCATAAATACAAATATACTCAAGAATACAAACGCACTTAAACATACACTTATATACACAGATATACAACATGCACATAAGCACACATACACACAAGCCTGCAAACACACATACGCACTCAAACATACACACACACATACCCTTATAAGCAAACATTCACTCCTAAGCGCACAAACAGGTATACACATAAAACACAAACGCAAACACAACATACATAAACAAACACAAATGCATATAAACCAACACATACATATGCACAGAAACATACATACACACACATACCCTTATAAGCATTCACTCTTAAACACGCAAACAAGCATGCACACATAAAACACATACGCAAACACAACATACATAAACACAAATACACATATATTACATACATTACGCAAATATAAACCCATCTGGTAGCAAGATTTAATGCGCCGATAACGCGTTAAAACTGAGATAGAGTCTTGTTGAGGAATGGCAACACTTACCTCAAGAATCGATGGATAATCTTGTGTTGAATACGAACATTCGGCACCACATAATCGCTAAAGTTAGGGGAATTCATATCTCGTTCGGAAAGACTTTGATTCGTTTTTGTCCCTTTCGGCTAGTGCTTTGCACTAACGTCTTTTTGTTAATAAAGACCATTTCTTTTTCGTTTCGCGCTGTGTTGTCCTATTCCTTTTTTTTTTTTTTTTGTTACTTTTTTTTCCATTCTTTAGGTACTTCATTGTGCTCCAGAACGAAGAATGTATCTTTGTGGATTTTTTTGTCGATATAATTTTACAGAATATTTGAAAAATACATTTATCTGCTATTGCCAAGAATCCTTACATTGTTTTGAGTACAATAAACAATTAAAAAAGTAATAAAAAAAGTCAATTCCTACTTAGGTCAACAAAAAAACCTTTATTTTATTTAATTTTTATCAAATAGTTACAGTTAATATAAATATTTATATACATATGACAGAAAATCGCAATATTAATCATTAATTAATTTTTATTAATTATCATTAAAGTATCGTATTGTCATTCAAAACGATTGTGTTTGTTTAAAATTTCAGCTCAACTAAATGTTTTAACACTTTATTTACCGCATTATAATTTAATGCAGTTTTTTTCATGCAATATTTTTTTTTTTGAATCACTACATTGAAAATTAAGGTATATATAGAAACAAAATACTTAATTTTGGGAAATTTTTACTGTTAGACTATTAATTAATTAAAGATATTCAACTCTGTAAAATTAATTATACGCACTGTTCACTTAAAGTAAATGTCAAATCGTTTTCAAAGGTCTTCATTAACATACAAAAAAATTACACTCTTCAATTTTAACATTAACTATTTTTTCGAAACAAAGATGACAATCTTCGCAATACGCTGAAATCATCGTCAGCTGAAAACGCAATTTCTACTCTAAAACTATTCGCCTTCCCCGCTAAAGTACTCATCATAGAACCCGCGCTGCCCTATATCTTGGAAGAGTGGATTTAAAAGAATATCCCTGCTTTTTTTACGTCAGATTATTCGTAAAAATTGTTATCTTAGATAACTTTAAAGTGAGTGGTACTTATATAAGTACCGTCGGTAGATAGATATATATATATAAAGGGTTAAAAGGCGAGGGAAAAAAATCTTTTAAAGTTTTGACCCAAGTCGCTAAAAACGAAGCCAATATGACTGTATATGTAGTACCTTAAATAATTAGTTTCAGTCAATTAATTTTAATTGATTATAATTAAATTAGCGTATTGTCAGTGAAAATAATAGAGTATAGAAAATTTCAGCTCAAATGAGCGCTTTAAAATGCAAGAAAAAACCATTTAAATTTTGACACAAGTCACCAAAAGGGTCGCTAGTCGCCATAAAAGATGCCAATGTGACTGTACTTGTAATTCTTTGAGTAATTAGTTTTAATCAATGAATTTTTATGAATTATAATTAAATTAGCGCATCGTCATTTAAAATAATAGTACATATAAAAAAAATTCAGCTCAATTGAGCTCTTTAAAATGTATTTCATTAAGGATTGAAAACTTGAACATGATATGTGGAAATAGTGAACTATTAGTTGGAATTGAAAAAAAAAAGAATTCAACTCTCAAATACGGATGAATAGCTGTTCCTAGGATAATTTATATTAAAAACAAAGGTAATAAAATTAGAATCTAACGGCACTTTGTAACTGAAAAAAATGAGCCTTTAATTTGATAATGCAAATAAAACCAGAATGTTAGAATACAAAAAGAAAAAAAATATATGAATTCCTTTGAAGAAAAGGGGAAAAAAAGTTTCTTTTATAAGTTTCTAATATCACATTTATGCGTGTTAATTCTAAAAAAAAATCAGAATTTTTTGCTTTAATTTCTTATGTGGTTTTTTATTGGACCTTTTAACCAGATAATGTTATTGATTTTATTCATTACCTGATTTTTAAACCATTTTTTT
Source organism: Trichonephila clavipes (assembly GCA_019973935.1). Classification (NCBI taxonomy): domain Eukaryota; kingdom Metazoa; phylum Arthropoda; class Arachnida; order Araneae; family Nephilidae; genus Trichonephila; species Trichonephila clavipes. Next base: position 229,151 of record BMAU01005115.1, on the reverse strand, counting down.
CCCTTCTCCTTTTCCATTCCATGTGCTTTATTGAATATGCTAAATTTGTTTTTATTTCTTATTAAGTGTTTGAAATAATGAAATCTGATAGTAAAAAACCTAATTTAATATAGCAAAGCAAGAATGGAGATTTTTAGTTTTACCATTGTAGTACATTAGAAAATCAAATTAATCAAATGCAATGAGCAGCATTTAATTAGAGCTATGATCTCATTTTTTTTGGCTAGGTGTGTTATAATTTTTTCAATATTTTTTCGTTACCTTAAATAATTATTGTAAGAGTGTTCTTGAATATATTAGATTTATCTCCTCGAGTTATGTGAATAATTAAACAATAAAGTAGGTTTTTTATAAATAAAATAAATTCCAAAAAATAATTTATTAATATATTTTACATTAGAGCATGGTTGGGAACATGAACGTAAAGATAATAAAAACGCGCATTAGCATTTTTTATTGAAAAATGAATATAAAAAGAATTTATTTCAATAATTGTAAAAGTTACGGCATTTTTGCATAAATTTATGCTTTTCTAATTCTCATTTTTTAAATAGTTCGTTTAGATATTTAATTACTTAGAGTATCTAAACACAGTTTAAACTAGACAATGCTTACCAATTTAGCTGAAATTTATAGTACAGTTTTCAAATCCATTCAATAAGGAGTTGCTAGCTCCTAATCAGCTGACTGCATGTTAAAATTCAAAACAGACAAGAATCTATTTGGGCTTCTACCTCGGGTGCTTTATGTTGTCAAACCAACAAAACTGACCGCTTGTCCATATTTCTGTGATTGATTTCATTGATCTCAGCTAACCTCCAACTAGACTAGAAGGATAAGAATAAAAACAAGAACATTAATCCATTCCCTGTTCTGACTGCCCAAAAAGACGACTAATGGAATTATTTTTACAACCTGCTGAGATCATATACCTAAACTGTCAAATAAAGAAATTCAGAAGGACTCAAAGCTATAATCTTAAAATCTGTGCCTTTTTTTCTTTTTTTTAACTTCGCAAATTTGAGAATTTAATTTGTGTTATAGTTCAACTTTCATCAAACAAAATCGATAACATGAGTATAACGTAGGAGTACAATAGATCTTACGTGTTATTATCACATCAAAAAGTATTCATCGAATGTAAAATTTGCAATCAAATGAAAAGTGAATTAACATTTGTCCAAAATGAATCAGAATTTTTTGTTTTTGTTTAAGTTGATTTAAGCATCTTTTTTTTTTAAACGCAATAGATATCACGAAGAACTTTTTTATTATTTCACGCGTCAGATATGGCCAGAAATTAAAATTCTAAACTGGTATTTACATAACATGGATATTGATTTCGAATATAAAATTTGATTTTGATATTAAGCTATGTAGCGTTCCTTAAACTACGAACTTTGTGATTTTAAAATAGTCCGAAGAGGGTAAATTGGAATTAATGTGATATTTTAGAAGATTAGTTGGTTTCACTAGTAATCATCTGCTAATCAATATGACAATATTTCTCACCGTACATCGAGATTTGCATTAAAGGCTTAGGTTATCATTGAACTATGGTTACCGTAATGTAGCATGTTTGGAGATTTAGCTGTTACTTTACCAAGTACTATTGCATCAATAATAATATATTTTTTTATTATTTTGCCGTACCCCGGTTATATAACAGTTTAATTATTGTTAAAAATAGGTAAAATCAACCCCTTAACTGTGATAATTTTATTCAACTTTAAGCCTACTCTTTCCTGTAGTAGTGTTATTTTTTAAAAATTACGCAGCTAATACTTTATTTAGACTTTATACAGCAAAAAGACTTTTTCACTCGAAGTATATGCCATCCATTCCCATTCTAAAAGCACAAACTTGAAAAGAAAACTTACTTTCTTTCAGTACTTCTCTTTTATGGAAGATATACAATGGCTTTGAAAAAGCTATAGAACTAGAATGCGATTCCATGGGAACATGACAGATCAACTTTTCAGTTACTAACGTAATACTTTTCAGCCATTCTGAAGCGTTACTTGAATATTTTATTTCACCACTTATAAAAGTGCGGAGAAACACCAGTGAAAGCATAACGCTTGTAACTGTACATGCACATTGAGAAATAAGTGAAATGTTAGTTAATATATGGATCATGTTTTATAACTTTCGAAGAGCTTATTTCTACCCCATATTTTGCCTAATTTTGGACTGATAAATCTTTCTTCTGATTTAAAAAGTATTTTAAGAAATAATTTCACGTGTATTTTATCCTTTGAATGTCAAGTTAGAGCTGCACTGTGGAAAACTGACAACGTGTTTCATAAATAAGAAAAAAAGCTAAACTAAACTCAGTGGCGCAACAGGCCATCAGAGCCAAGACCTTCTGTACCAATCTCAATATACGTGATTTTTGGCATTAAGATCCATCAGCAGATATTTTGACCAGGACGACAGTCTGACGCATTTCCGGTTTTTTCAAACACACACACACACACACACATATATATATATATATATATATATATATATATATATATATATATATATATATATTCCTTATTTCTAGTACTGCATACCTTTATCCTTAGCTGCCTTTTTCACGACACCACTCATGAATATGTTTATTGAAAAGTGTTTTTAGTATAATATTACATTTAATCACCTTCAGAGTTTGAATCAAGTGTGCATGCACGTGTATACGGGTATACATATGAGAAGAAATATTAAATGTACACATTTATGTAAAAAACGGATTAAAACATGCATTTCATAATTTAAAAAAATGACAAGTGATTTCTTTTTAAAAATTTCAAATAAAACTTATAAATATCTCAAACGAGAAGAAAGAAAGGCTTGGAGTTTTCTTGCAGTTTTTTATCCGTCATTAGTATTTTACAAAAGGAAATAAATAAATAAATAAAATGAAATGCTTTTTAAGTCAATTTTTTTTAAAAAAATGAAAGATTTTCGAGATCAAACAATTATTTTAGTCTTTCTTCCTCCAAATCAGCTTAGCCATACGTTTTGTAATGAGAAAGGAAATACAAAGGATGTCAAATACATGATGTATAGCTGTCTGCTTTTAGAAATAAATTTGCCTTATATCTGGGGTGAATTTCTTTTTTGTTAAATTTATTTCATTTTAAGGCCAAATTTTTTAATTTTTTGAAAAAAAATATATGCTAAAGCCTCGATATTTCTGAGTATTTTGGTACCAAAATTGTGTTGATAATGTGAAAACTTCCAAAGTTATTGAGAAATAAGTAGTAAAATTTAAATGAAAACCTTTCTTATCTTTAACTTCATTTTTTGCGAAACAAAAAATTTAGCTTCCGCGCAGGATTTCTCAGAAACTATTTATATCAATTTTAAATTTAATACACGTGTTCAAAATAAGACTCTTCATAACTTATACATCAATTTTCAAAAAAAGAACATTTGTAGAATTTTTTTTATTTGAATTTTAATTAATTTTTTTTCTTATAACTTTCGTTATAATTGTATTTCAATTTTTTTCCCTCTCAATTTCTTAAAAAGTATGTATAACTTCAAAAGTTAAGATTTTTATACCATGTAAAATTAACTTTGTAAATTTTAATCCAATTTGTACTTCAGAATCCTACGCGGGGAAAAATACTAATTTTCACATTTTTGAAAAATTGTCCAATTTTTATTTTTTTATAAATTTTTAAATTTTTTCTCAAATTCTCTAAAAATGTGAGAAATATTGCAAATATATATGATTATCATGTGGTAAAAATTTCAAGTTATTGTTTTGTTTTGTTGTTAAGTTATATTGGTTTGAAGAAGAATGTTATTTTCGACTGCACGGATAACTGTTAAGGGTCCTGTGAGATCTTAATATATTTATTTAGTTATTAATTAGATATTCGCGTTGGATGAAAGAAAGCTTGAATTTTAACTCAAAATTTCTATATATATATATATCCAAGTCTTTCAACTATTAGAAATACTTTTTTCTCTATACTGATCAACAAAATACATCACAAAACAAAATACCTTTCACGAAATAAATATAGTATAAAATATTAAATTATAGTTAACTAGAAGGTAATCCTTGTCTGCCTAACGATGAACTAACCCCATTGTACAAATAATACAACTGTTCGCACTCATTGCTCAAATTGTAAGACTGTAATTTACGTAGTTCTATTTTTTTCCAATATTTTGTAAACAGTAAAGAAAAGAACTTCAAGTCTCTTCATCTCCGCATTTAAATTTATACTTCAATTTAGCGTCTCTGTTCAAAAACTGCATTTCTAATCATCTTTTCTTCTAAATTGTACTGTATTTTTATTTCGTCATTTCTCCTGCATCTTGACAGAGCTACATGCAATTGCCCAAGAGTAAATATTGTTTCCTTCGATGTTACACATACACCGAGGTTTTGAAAACTCTGTCCGTGTGATTTGTTAATAGTCATGGTAAATGATAATCTTACTTGGATTTGCGTACGTTTGAGTACGAATGGCATTTCCAAGTCCCCTTGAGTGTCTATTGCAGCGATACTCAACTTGCGGCCCGTGGGCCTCATGTGGCCCGGAGAGTATTTCTGATTGGCCCGGTCATGGAACATTGCACTAGAAAATTCAATTATTTAAGAGAGTCATGTATTAAAAATTTATCCGGGAATTCTATTAATCAAGCAATCAAATCTCTTAATTTTGCTGTCGATGTCATACGGCAATTGCATGCATTTTTTCATAATCATGCGAAGGTATCACAATAGCATGCGAAGAAAAGCAAGCATTTTTTTTTCCTATTTGTTACCGTAACGGTTAGTAATAATTAATAGTGAAGTTTGCGAGCTGAAATGGAGCAGTGACTATTTTATGGGTGAAACTTTGTTTTAATTATAAACAAATTATACTGACTTGACAGTTTGGAATTCAGTCAAAATTCTGCATCAGTCTTTGCTGCTATTCTACACTTGATAAATAAATATTTGAAATCAAAATAAGAGAGGCTTTGCCAACAGAAAAAAAATCAAATTATTAAGCGCATTGCAGCTGTGTTTGTATGACAGTGGAATGTAAACAAGGGGTTTGGTCAGGGGGAAAGTAAATTGAAACTACTCCACAACTATAGATGTTTGATAGAAATCAACATAGTATTAAAAGCCAAAAATGGCATTTTAATAATTTGATCAATTCCCTGCATTTTAAACCTTTTCTATTAATCCGCTTGTTGCTGCCCGCGTGAAATATCTTTCATATATGTGTGACTCGAAGGTGAAAAAGGTTGAGTACCCCTGGTCTATTGTGTGATTCTTAGTATACATACACAATTTCGCCATTCTTATATCCTGATAATTTTTCACCCCATAGTATATTCTTCTGAATATTCTTCACTGCAAATCTTATGCAGTTACATATTCCATCCGTAATACATAAATTTCTTAACATAATGACGATAGAGCCTGATTTCAAATTCAGTTTAGTGTAGTGCTTCTCAAACTTTTAATATTTGCGACTCAATATTCAATCATAATTTTTATCGCACCGTCCCCCTCCCCTTATAATAACAAGGAATTGAATTCAGTTATACTATACTTTGACGCAAAAGTTAGAATACGACTTAAACCACTTAAGTGCCACCGGCGTATATAAATGTTTCTCTCAGGCAAAACGTTATTTTGCCCCGGACGCGCGTATATATATACGTCTTTCCGAAGTACGATCTTTCCTGAGCACTGCTCCATAGAATTATTCCAAAGGCTATATAATGCAATAAAAAACCTTGACAGTGTGTCCGGTGGCATTTAAATTGAATTGCGTAATCTTTAATCGGCAGTCAAGGGATTAATTATAAACTGAACAAATTATCAAGCGTTAATTTTTGTATATGCTTTTTGTACATGACAAAACCATGGGGTCACTGATAATTACTAAACATGTTCTTAACTTAATATTGTTAAATTAATTATCAAATACATTGTGTAGTATAGATACATTTATAAGTATATTATATCAGTGTAAATGTGTATTTTATTTTTTATTACGTAGAATGTATTTTGTTTACTTTGAGTAAATTTGTAATTTTTTAAAATAATCTTTTGTTTTAGACTTTTCATTATGCTCGCCGCCCCCTCGCAGAGCTATTACACCCCCCAATGGAGGAGCTCCCCACAGATTCATAAACACTGATTTAGCGGGTGGCATTCCCTATAGAGTTAGTGTTGATAGATATTCAGTCGCATACAATTTATAAACATAATATCATGAAGGACTTACTGAAGTTGTATTTTTGTTAGCGTGTGTGAGATAAATTAGTAAATTTATTACATCACCACGACAAACCTTTTTTATATCGATAGAGCAAGGATTAACCTTCTAATTTGCAGTAGAAATAAAGAAATCATTTTATTTTATAAATAAATGATTTATATATAGGTACATTTCACTAACAATTACATGGAGAAATATATCAGAAAAATCCATAACTGGAAAAATTATTCTGTATATATTAATTGATTCTTATGCGAGTAAAAAATTGATTCTTATGCAGAAATAAAGTTTAAAAACTTTTTTTGTGTGTGACCACAGTATAGAAGTAAAAACTGTTGATTTATTATGTGGACAAGAGTATCCATTTGTTCGAATATACTACATTTTCTTTCACGACATTTTAGCGTGCTGGCGTTAAGTAGTTCTCTTTTTTGAATCCTTTCATCGGTGGATTTGTTTATGTTATCCATTTTCTGTAAACGGTAATGTTTAAATAATGATGCATTCTGTTGTATATTTAAATATGATTATATACGATTTAAATGTCAACTACTCTAATTATTTAGAATATTTATATGTAAAGTACTTATGTAGATAACATTTATATAGCATGCTTCTAATTTTTACTGAAGGAAACATGTGCCTAAAACGTTTTCAATTCAATACTAAGCGAGCATCGCCGACATTAGGGCGATCGCTGAATAGATCCGAGTAAAACCAATTGAGCGTAGTGCAGCCAAACCAGAATTAATGAAGATTCACTCTACAGTAAAACGCGCGTAAAGAAGTTACCACTTCAAAAAGCATGCTGTCTGTTTTGTGGAATACCTGGGGAGTCAACTGAACATACTACTTGGAGCATGTTCAGACATCACTAACGCGTATAATTGCAAACTACCACATATCCAAACAATTCTATTTGCCGAACAATTCGAAGTTTCTTCTATTTGAGCTTTGCATTTTAAATTATCACTGAATAATCTACTGCATGATGTTTATCTGCAAAACGTTCGAACTGCTCAACGATTTTAAAATTTTCTTTCCATTCAGTTTCCCAGTATTGTATTTAAGGTATACGTTTACTATGAATATTATATTCTTCTAATCAGAAAAGTGTCCAGCAAAAAAGCGAATAGGAGAGTGCACTAAAAGAAATACGAGGGCTATTGGCGATAAAAATCCCGTTATTTTTAACTACGGTCAAGTGAAAAGATCAATACATGAACTGGTGCCTCCTCTTCAACCTACCACAACATGCCAATAGGAGGACTTTCAGCTGCGAAAGACTTAATATGCATAAACCACTCTATACGGCAGTTGTTTAGTGGCATTAGGGCTCGAACTCATGACGCGTCTACCACGAGTCCGGGACCTTGACCACTATACCACCTGTGCCTATTCCAGAAGATGGCATTATGCTCTCTAATATTTAAGAATATTATTTGTTGGAAGAAAAGCCGTGTAGGGGAGCGATGCACGTTCATGCATTATCTGCCATATTATGATTTAATGCAGTTTTATTCATGCAATATTTTTTTTGGATCACTACATTGAAAATTAAAGGATATACGTAAACGAAATACTCCACTTTGGGAAATTTAATCCGTTAGAGATAATAAATTAATTAAAGATATTCCACTGTAAAATTAATTATATACACCATTCACTTAAAATAAATAGTCAAATCGTTTTCTAAGGTCTTCATTAACATACAAAAACATAAGACACTTAAATTTTGACAAATTATTTTTTCGGGACAAAAATAATTTTTGCAATCCGCTGAAAACGGCGTCAGCTGAAAACGTAATTTCTGCTATAAAACTATTCGCCTTTCCCGCTAAAATATTCACCATACAACCCGTGCTGCCATATATCTTGAAAGAGTGGATTTAAAAGAATATTACTGCTAAGTGTCAGAATATTCTTAAAAATTATTTTATTCTATGTAATTTTAAAGTAAGTGGTACTTCGTCGAGATAGAAGTACCGTCGATGGATATAGGGTTCAGAGGATAACGTCTTACAGGGCAACAAATCATTATTAATTGAACTGGATTCATCTCACCATAATTAGAAAAAGAAATGCTGTTGTTATTTAAATCAGTCGAAAGAAAATCTCAGCAATTTCTATCAAAATCGAACTTGTATCACCAAACAAATAATTTTATTAAGGATTACACGCAGTTTCAATTACCGACCCGCTTCTAAGAGAACTCAATCAGAGTTAATGGCATCTCCATACTCATATTCTTAAAGAATTTAATAATTTGCAAAGGAGAGTTGTAACTTGAGATCAAATCCATGATCCGGAAAGATGCTGATATAAGTCCTTACTCCAATCTCAGGTAATAAGTTGAGATTTAATGGGTAATTAAGTCGGTTCCACTCTCCTTAGTAATGAGCTTTTGTAATCTCTCGTCCGCTCGTTTTAATGGCTTGGAATAGCATTCACAAAGAGCAACTGGAGAGAAATTTATTTTTCTTTCACTGCCGAACATAACTCTGCTATATTTTGCAAATTTCAGAATACTAGGGGAAATAGATTAATTTTAATTGCCGATATAAAATTACTCTTTCAAAAATGTGAATTTTAATTTTGAAGTTATCTACTGCGTTTTAGATTCTAATAACTTTCTAATAAGCTGTGTGTGTTTGATAACTTTTTAAAAAGTGTCGCATAATTTCGAGGATAATTTGTAAACATTAAATTTCCGTTACTAATTCCCAAAAGTACAATTTATGTACTATTAGGCTTACAGATTTCGGTAATACATATAATCAGGCCTAATACAGATGAATAGCTAAAGGATTGTCTATTAATTCGTGACTTTCGAAAAAGAACCATTTAGAGAATATTGACAAAGTTAATTATGTAAAACATCCAATTTTTGTAAGTAAACTAAGCGATGTTCGTCTTCACATTTGTTTAAGTGAGTTTCGAATTTCATGGAAATATGAATGTTCAGTAATTTTGGAAATTATTATTTTCATTGTTTTTTAATTTTCCGAAAATATTTCTGTAAAACATGTGTTATTTGAATGTTTCACTTCAGTTTGACCGCCTAGGTTATACTATTTTTCTGTGAATATAAATATAAAAGTATTCTAATGATTCTCTCTCTTTTATTCTGATTTTTATTCAGCTTTTGATATATTCATCAGGTTAACTTAATTTATTTTAGAAAGCCAGAACTCTGTCTTAACTAAACATAGCTGGTAGAGACAAATAAATCTTATTTAAATATCTCATTTGTTTTTTCAGTCGAGGGTGCACTCACCATCTATCGAGAATCTATCAATAGGCGGTACACTTACACTATCACCATTCCGCCATCTATTGATGAAACACTCACTAATAAAGGAGAAAATGTACAGAACAAACTTATTGTTCTGAAACTCTAATTTTAAATATAAATAGTAAATTTCATTTTAAGAACCCTTAATGCGCTTAAACTTTCGTCATATTATATTAATGAACATGACCGTAACTTGGAAAATTTTTGTTTTCTGGTAGAAATTCTTTTTTTTTTAAATTAACAAAATATATTATAAATCTTGTACCATATTAAGGAGAGTATATTTTAATGAATAATCTACTTTTTTTAATCAAGTATATGCTATATGTAATATGTGTTATTTCTGCTTGCAGTTTCATGGATCAATGGTTAATGAAAATTTATAATTGTGCGTATTAAAGGGAACTTTTTAACATATTTTAAATCGTTATGAACTTAGTGAATAAATGAATGCAGTTTGAAATATAAGAAAAATTTTTTTTAAATATTTTTTGTTCGAAAACTCGTTCAGAATCTTTCTATTTCTTAATAACAGGTTACGGTAATTTTAACTAATAATTAAAATCAAATAACTTTTAGTTAAATTGGGTTATAACAAAGAAATAAGCATGGTAGTACTAAAAATATATGTAATAGTTTTTTATAATTTGTTTTTCTCTCCCTTATCACGCATTACACGTTGAAAATTAAACTTAAGTCAAACCAATGGTTAATCAGAAGATGAAGTCTTACAAATATTCATCGTACATTTTGTGTCCAATTTCAAGCGTTCAAGATCTTTCAAAATTCATCTCAATTATTATTTCAAATTTAAACTCATTAGCCACAAAGTATAATTTGAGAGCTATATTAAATCCAATTATGCTTTAGATTATAACTGAGCATATGAACAAAAACTGGAACCTTAGAAGTTAAATATTTGATGATTGCTCCAAAATGTTGAATGAGTTGATACAGGGTTTTATAGAGAAAATCAGATTCTGAATTGTTTCCAGCTAGATTATAAACTAGGCAATAGCAATAGTGGATTTCAAGATTACTATTTACCATTTCGGTAAATTGCATATGTGGAATACCCAATATGTTTGACTAAGTGCTGGCCTGATCAAAACAGATACCCTTTTTGATCCAAGCAACTGGGGGGTTGAGTTGGTTGTATTGTTCAATTCGAAAGTCCAGTGCTCCACTCCTAACATTTCACTAGCAGAAAGTAAAAGCAGATATATTTTGATAGCCATCAGTGATTTGATAACCATTCATAAATACTAAGAACGTCTGATATTGAAAGAAATCACTCTTATGTTACAGAAGGTCGTTCATACTTAATGAAATCGATTTTGAATTAGTTTTCTCGTTTGCATCTTGGAACAAGACTTTGGCAACTTCCGAACAACCGTGTGCTAAGATTTTATTTTGATTGAAAGGAAAAATGAAAGAAATATTTTAAAAATAGCGCTTAAAATTATATATAGCTAGAAGGTTACGTAATTACGCTTTCCAATGAGAAATATTCGTGTCAACAAATTAAATAGTGGTGTAAAAATCTCGTTTATAGTATTTCAATCAAAGGTATTTATAATATATTAAATTTAAAAGGGAAAAATTGTCTAGCAGAGAGAGAGAGAGAAAGAAAGTAAAAATGAAAATATGACCACGAAACTTCTTCCTAAGATTGTTCAAAAACAGGCAACTATCAAGAAAGTGAAGTCTCTAATCCTAAAAGAAAATCAATGGATTGAAAGATTCATTGCGTCGAAACCATAAATGCCCTCTGGAACTGTAATTATAATCATTCATAAGGATTTAAAGTTAAAAAAGATATTTAAACGTCAAGTTCTTTTTTTAAAACAGATTGCTGAAAGAAAGGCTAATTGTAGTAACACTGAACGGACTTTAAAAAACGGTTCAAGAGGAATAGATTAAATTTTGCATGATAATTCTAAGAAAATTTACTTTGATGAAAAATTCAAACTAGAGCTGTTGGCAAGGATCTTGGCTATCAAATAAAAAAAAATTGACTAAAAATACGATATTTATTGATAAAATTTGACTATCAAAATCGTTTCCATAAAGTGTGAACGACCATATGTATTACAGAATCACCATCATGTCGTTTACTAATTATTCTCGCCTATAATTCTTGAGAGTTGTATAAATGTCATGCAAATCCATCAAATCTATGTAAATTTTATTTTTTTTGTCATTGCTGAATATGACATTCAACCACATTTTACAAAATCACATGTACTGTTTAGCCTACTCTAAAAATGCTTCAATCATGACAATCAAGCTATCCTTATGTTTTTCTAAAACGCTACTATGAATAGTTCTTTCGATATTTATCCTACACCCGCATATTTGAGATAGAGAATAATTCACAATTACAACCAAGGTTTTGATCCTCAATCGTTGCGATAGATACGCACTCGTACCAATACGGGATTTTCCTTTAAAATCGTTACCACGAGCTAAAAAGCTATAAGTTCCTCGTTTCAATTTTGTAATGCAGCTGAATGTCTAGTTAAGGAGCTATTTTTAGCTATTATATTCGTATATTTAGTGTCATCTCCTGTGAGAATTTTTTAGACCTTGCAGTTTTGCATAAGCGTCAGGACAATACATTTACTCTAAAAATCCGGTAATTGAATTGTTCCTATCAAATTGTAAATTTGCATAAAAAATATATATATTGACAGGGAACACTTGATATGGCTGTTATTATACCACTGTTAAACTCAATATTTGAGAAGGAAAAGTAAAATATAATTTTGTGTACAATTATTTTTCACACATAGCTAGTAAGATTATAGAAATTAAGTAAATTTTAAAATTTTATTCTATTACTGTTGTGCTTAAACAAGCACTGTATAATCATTGTATTTTACATTAACTATACCCTAGTCGGTGGTTGAAGAAAACATTTTCTCTTTTAATCTAAGAATAGTTGGAACTATTGTTCTTTTTCATTGGTTACGGGGATAATGTCATTTTTCTATGATGGATCACGTTTTAAAATGAGTTAAACTATGAATATATTCTCCTTTTTACCTGTAATAAAATAATCCATCACTTCTTATGTTCAAATACTTATTTACATGTTTTCATAAAATTTAGAATCTCATAAATCAATATCTTTAAAAGAATATTTCGCTCAGTATTTGTGCAAACAAATATATTATCCTTCAACAAAACAATCCTTAGAATATATCATGTTATTCACTTTTCAATTTCTACTATTATATTTGGTTCAAAGTTTCAATCTCGTGTTAATAAAGTACTTTTTAATCATATCCAATCAAGTTAAAATATTTTTTTAAACTTATAGTGGATGACAAATAAATAATAACAAACAAAAATAATAGTCCAACAACCTATATAAAAATAAAATTACTCGTTGTGTCCCTGTAGCTCAATAGATACCATTGGTCTATGCGGATAAGCAATAAACGCTTGACCATTTGGAAGACAACATTCGCCGTATTATTGATGATATACGGCCACAAATGTTGGAAAAAGTCATTGAAAATTGGACGTCCATATTGGACTTCATCCGAGCCAGCCGCGGCAGTCCTCTGCCAGAAATCATATTTAAAATGTAATGTCACAATATTATCTTTCGAATAAAAATAATTCATGTCAATCGAATAATAAATCGTTGTTTTATTGCGATTTAAAGTTCTATACCTCTAAAAAAACACCCTTTATATTACTTGTTATTGAATAAAGAAAAATGATTTCATTAACATGACCTAGCATTATCTAAACATTTTACATCTGTTTTTCCCCCTCCTTTTCCGTGATTTAGTTACTTAGGTTAAGAATGATAACTATTCTGGAATTGTTTTAGACTTTTTTCACTTATTAGTGGCCTTTCTTTATAACATCACTAAAAGAAGAGACGTATTTGAGTTTTCAGGTCATTTTCTTTCGGCAGCCAGACATCATTCATGTCAAAATGAGTTACGATCCTCATATTCTGGTACAAAAGCACGCAGGGTGTGTTATTTTTACCATTCGCACGACCTTCAAAATGTCAGTTTCAAAATTAGATTCTTATGGTAAGAAAAGAAAAAAAAATCCGATGCATTAAAAAGTTATTGAGAAATGGCATTTCATCATGTTGAGTTTTTTAACTTATGTTTGTGAAGCTATGTACATCAATAACAAAATTAAACAAATGAATATATAAATAGAAAAATTCATTCAAAATTACACAAGGAGTGCATAGTTCTGAATGACTTGAATTTTTGTATTATTAGATAAAAACTAATGTAAAAAAGTCATCTTTTTTTAAAGTTAAATGTATCATGTCTCTAAAAATGTGGAAATTTCTGCCTTCTGTTGTACTCTGACATACAAAATATACCGAATATACTATACTTATTCGAATCTAAGTCTCAAATGATTCTAAGCGGCACTCCAAATTCTGAAAGACAATTTTGTAAAAAAAATAAATAAAATAGTGCATAATGGTTTACTGATATGCGATGTATACGAAATATAAAAAAAATGAAAATGATATTTAATTAGAAGTGAATAATTTAATTATTTTAGCAATATTAAATTGCATACATGAACCTGTTATTGCTCTATACGTCAATATCTTGTTCGACTTCCCTATCCAACCAACACTTCCACTTTCGATTCTTATCCGTGCTTGATTATTTTAGCAATATTAAAGACTTTAAATTGCATACATGAACCTGATATTGCTCTATACGTCAATATCTTGTTCGACTTCCCTATCCAACCAACACTTCCACTTTCGATTCTTATCCGTGCTTGATGCGACCGAAAATGCGACTTAGATTCAAATAAATATGGTTTGGAACGTTTTCGTCTCGCAGCTGTGATGGGCTTCTTTGAGCAAATAATCACCACTCGCTCAAAGACACCTGTGCAACTTTCAATTATTGCGTAGTATCATCTTGGATAGCCCGCGGACCTTTGACATCATGAAGGACCCTTTCCCGTCTCTAGCAGAATGTAAAGATATACTAAAAAGCGTCACCCCCTGATCCACGAGCAGAGAGAGGGAGAACCAAGAGATAGATGCCTTGAACATATAAGGGTTGCCTAAAGGGTCCCTCCTCTCACAAACCACTGTTTTGAACTTTAATAATCTTTTAATAAGTTTAATAACTTAAATCTATAATCTGTAAATAATAGCTGTGATATAAATAAACTAAATATTTAAATTAATCAATCTCACGCTACCTTTATTTATCTCAAAAGTCACAGATTGTATGAGATGTAGATTAATTTAAAATTCTTTTGAAAAGCTTAGTGATTTATAAGCAACTGTAAAACCTATTAATATAAAATACAATACCAAACAAGAAAAGGGACAATGTCGAATTATCATATTACATACAATAACTATACAGTATTTTTTTTAAAAAAATAATGTTGGAGAAGAATTTAAGTTTGGATGAAAGCAAAATCAAAACAATTTTAGCAAAGCTTAGTTCTTATTTTTGATGTCCTTATGTGGAGTCATATAACAAGCATAATGCCAATGTTTTTGCACTCTGGTACAAAATTCCTTTCCTCTAATGCACCACTGGTAACAGTAATGAGTTTGCTTAGACGAGCCCATAGTTGCAAGGATTCTGTCTGCAGCACTCCTAGTACTTGATGCATCCCGCTGCAAGGGGCGTGGTTTTCATCTCAAGAGCTTCCGTTTTCCCTCTGTCCCTCCATTATTTTTCTTTTTGCTCTTTTTCTGTTGTTCAATTGAAAGGGAGAAATCAGGAAGTGTACAAGAACCCCTGGAATGTAGCCTAAAATGAAACGGGAACATGGTAACAACCTCGCATCAAAGCATCTAGTGTTTGGGGGTGGTAAAACAAAGTATTTTTGTTATCATTTTTTGTATTTTATATTTGTTTCAGCACAAAAGAAAAAGTCCTTTTAAACGACCATTTCTGTTTTATCGGAACTGTAATACATTTTCCCCACAAAACATGTTCCTTTTCGAAATGCTTGTTTTAAAATGATAGTAAATTTTATTTAAAGAAATATTTTTATGCTTATTGCTGAAGCTGAAATTTGAAAATATGTCTCCCAGTAGAAAAACCATTTCTCTGAGAAAGATTTCGTTCTTGGTTTGAATAAACATTTACTCCATTAAAAGGTTTTTTAAGTAGGAATAAATAAGGCCACTCTTAATCCTGATGTTATTTTTATACGAGTATTATTATTAAGTAGCATTTTCGTTTGTGCTAAGGATGAAACCTATATATATATATATATATATATATATATATATATATATATATATATATATATATATACTAGAGGACCCGACAGACGTTGTCCTATACACACATCTTAAATTCAAAATATATTAATTAAAAACGCGCTAAAAAGCGTGAATCGTCTGCATTTTCGTAACAATAAAGACCGGGTTTGGCCACTTTGGCTGGAAATCAATTTTCGACGCCAACTTACGTCTTTTTCAATTCCTACTATTAGCTCACGATCTCTATACATATTTTATTTGTTTGTATTTTTATTTATTTATTTATCTTGGTGGAATTTTCAATCGTTAATAAAATACATTTTAAAGCGCTCAATTGAGCTGAAATGTAACGTACATGATTATTTTGGATGACAATACAATAATTTAATTATAATTAATAAAAATTATTTGATTAAAACTAATTATTTAAAGAATTACAGATACAGCCACGTTGGCGACTTAGCGACCCTTTTAGCGAATTATATATGTCAAAATTTGAAAATGTTTTTTTTTTCTCACGTGTTAAATCATTCAGTTGAAAGTTAATTTTATATATACGATTGTTACGATGCTTTAATGATAATTAATAAAAATTAATTTCCACTTAATATTGAGATTCTGTCCTATTTATATACATATTTATATTAATTGAAACTATTTAATAAAAAGTAGCTAAAATAAATTTTTTCTTGGTTGATCTAAGTAGGAATTGATTTAAAATTTTTTTATATTACTTATTTATAACAATAGCGTTGTTACAACAATGCAGGTGAATGTTCAGTTGCATTTTTTGAATGTTTTCTCATTAAGGCTACACATTACCCTAAAAATTTCATTTTTACCGAAATTTTTTTTTTTTTTTTTTTTTTGCATATGTTTTGATGGCCCACACCTTTGAGATGCTTGCGACGAAATTCCAGATCTGTTAGCAAATTAGTTTTTAAGATATTTGAAGTTTTATGAGCTATGGTTTTGGTTTCGGTTTCCTTTTAAAGCATTTTTTCACACTTAAGTTGAATTAAAAATATTTTTGATCTTTTAGTTTGAAATGGTAATTAATTCCAATTTTCATTACTAAAATAATTTTTGCTTGATTATGTTTTGAGTTTTTTGAGTTCTCATAATTAATTAATAAAGATTAATTTTATGGCCAGTTTTTGCTTTAAATTAGTTTATATAACTTAAAAGCTTTATCATTAATTTTTTCGTGTAAAGAAAATGCCATGGCAAATGCGTTCTGGGTTTCTGTGAGAAACAATATTTCGAAGAGATGGAATATTACTGAAAATGATGTGTCTAAAAATCAGTCCTCAGCTGATTCTGCAATTAGACTTCCGAATACAAGTATTCTGAATTCAAATGCTGCAGATATAACAAAATATTTCCTTGATGTACCAAACTACATTATACTAAACATATTGTAGTACTATATTTTAGTATTTTTAAGTCGTACGACAAGAGCTAAAACTTCCTAAACTGCCTCAATTTAAAACTGAAAAAAATAAATTTTATGAGCAAACATAACTATTTTTACCTTAAGTTTGTATCATTATTATTTTGTACATAAATGCTTCGTGTTTCAAAACTTTTGTGAAATATTAGGTTAAGATAAAGTTGAATAAACTGACGTCTGAACAAATGCTATCAATATTATGAAAAAATATTTTTTGAATTAAAAATACAATTTTCAGTCATATTTAATAAAAATAGTGTTTTAATGTAGAACATACATTGGAAAATAACATATTAAAAAATTAGAGTTTTACGGGCATTATATGTTTTTGTTTTATGACTTTACAAATTTCAAATGCGTTTTTCTCACTTTTAATTTTGAAGGTATAAGTGTTTTCTAATCCCTAAGGCTTTTTTCCTGTTCAAGATAAAGCCTTAAATTTTTTTGTACATTCTCCCAAATGTATGTTCTATAAAAGTTAGTATGGATTTAGTGCTGAGAACTCTAAGAAATGTTACTTCTAAGAAATGAAAACTTCTAAGAAATGTAAAAGTTGATATTTTAAAAATTTTCGTGTTTTTTCCAGGTTTTTCTAGAAAAATAATTATTAAAAATCAACAAAGGAATAGATTTTCAAATCCATACTAAATATTGTTTGTAATAATCTAAGAGTCATAAATAACATAAAATTACTAAAAAATTTAAAAAAGAAATTGAGTATTTTATAAAAGTTTGAAAAAACTTCAAAAGTTCCTAATTTTTTAAAATTGTAAAATAATGCCTAATCAAACTGACTTTTTGCTTACAGAATCAGCTTAATAATATAATCTAAACATAAAACATCAATTATTTTTACTGTAACTGTCTCCAAAAACATTTTTTGAAAAAGTGTACCGTGTAGCCTTAATATCTTTTAATTAATTGTGATATCGGACCGAATTATGAATCTAAACCATTCTTGAATTTATTTGAACCCACGCAAAAAATTTCATGGAAATCGGTTCAGCCGTTTAGGAGGAGTTTAGTGACATACACACGCACAGAAGATTTTTATATATAAAGATATATATATTTCTGCCTTGTAATTTCCTTTTCTTTTTCTTATCAACTCAGTGGTTCTTTTTAGTAAAACTAGCTCGTTCAGCAGTGGACGTGGAACGTGGCGCGGAGGAATTATAACAGTGGCACGAGGAGACTTATTGAAAAATTTGAAAATATAATAAAAAATAGACTTCTTTTACAATTATATTAAATGTGGTAGAGAGTCTCAGACAGAAAACATCAACATTTATTTTAAACACACTTAATCAGTTGAATTATAATAGAAAATTAACATGTAAAGAATACTCCTTCATTGTTGTGTGAGCTGGCTTTCCAAAGGAAGTACACTCACGAGATTTTAGAATTTGGAGGAGCGTGTTTTAAAATATCTGGTGGAAAACAGCCTGATAAGCGCTTGCTATTCAAGAATGAAGACGAGCAGAAAGATAAGGCCTTTCTTACTGGTATTATGAGACATTTAAATATTTTAATGATTATAGTTAAAAATTATATTGTTTCCGTCCTATTTGGACATTTATCTTTTGCAAACAAACTTTTTCCTCTTTTGTCTTTATTTTGAAGAAAAAAGATCGAGACGTTTCTCTATAATTTAATAACTATGTATCAAAGTTAATAATGCTCCGAGCTATAAAAGATTAAAAAAAATAATATTCATTTTGAAGGATTCATTCATTGCTAGGTTGTATGATTTTCAAGATAATAAAAAAATGCTGATCTTTTCAAACATCCTTTTTTTTAATTTTTCTACAAGACTTTAATTATTACACACATGAAATCATAGTTGGAATTATTAACCTACAGCACCATACTAGACTGAAAGCAAATATATAGAATTCATTTCAACTCAAGTGATCCAAATTATATTGAATTTAGGAAACTTGAAAACAGGTAATTTTCCAAATTTTCGCGATTTGGCTGTCAGGTGTTGTTGTAAAGAGTGCTTTTTTTCCAGGTATAGAAGTTTAAGTTGGCATTACTTTCCAAGAGGGCGACTGATTTAACAGCTGTCAAGTGATTTATTCTCAGTTTGGTTTGGCAATTCATCAAAACGATCATCAAGCAAGGCGTAGATTTGTCGAATGGGCCCAAAACGAGATTGACGTTGTTCCCGATTTTCATAAGCGAATTTTGTTTAGCGATGAAGCGCACTTCTGGTTGAAACTCCACAAACAAAACTGCCGCATTTGGAGTGAAGCTAATCCACAAGTGTATGTCGAAACACCGTTACATCCAGAAAAACTGACAGTTTGGTGCGCTTTATGGGCTGGTGGAATCATTGGTCCGTACTTCTTCAAAAACGATGAAGGCCACAACGTTACAGTCAATGGTGATCGGTATAGAGCCATGATTACTAACTTTTCATTCCTGAATTGAACAATCATGATGTCCAGGAGCTGTGGTTCCAACAAGACGGTGCAACATGTCACACAGCTCGTGCGATAATCGATTTATTGAAAGACACGTTTGGTGACCGCCTAATTTCACGTTTTGGACCTGTGAATTGGCCTCCAAGATCTTGTAATTTAACACCGCTAGACTATTTTCTGTGGGGCTATGTAAAGTCATTGGTCTATGCGGATAAGCAATAAACGCTTGACCATTTGGAAGACAACATTCACCGTGTTATTGCTGATATACGGCCACAAATGTTGGAAAAAGTCATTGAAAATGGGACGTCCATATTGGACTTCATCCGAGCCAGCCGCGGCAGTCCTCTGCCAGAAATCATATTTAAAATGCAATGCCACAATATTATCTTTCGAATAAAAATAATTCATGTCAATCGAATAATAAATCGTTGTTTTATTGCAATTTAAAGTTCTATACCTCTAAAAAAACACCCTGTAGTTTTAGATCAATATATGTTTCTGAGCATGTTTTCTATTAAGAATCTAATAAAGTCATAATATCGGTCAAAATATGCTAATATAATATACTAATACAACCTAATGGTGTGTCTTCAAGAATTAATCCTAATATAGATGATTTGGTAAAAAAAATAAATAAAAATAAAAAAAATTCAAAAATTCAGAGCCCATGTTAACTGTTTAATAATAAATTAGAGATTTAAATGTTTAAAGAACTCATTTCAACTCAAGTGATTCAAATTATATTGAATTTTGGAAATTTGAACGTACATGCAATTTTCCAAATTTTGATATTTGGCTGTTAGGTGTTGTAGTTTGGGATCAAAAAATGTTTGTGAACATTTTTTCCATTGGGAACCTAATAAAATCATAAGATCGCTCAAAATTAACTGATATACCCCTAAAACAACCAATTTTTGTAAGTATTTTCAAGAATTAATCCTAATATAGATGATTTGGTATAACTTTTTATATCTTTTTGTTTGTTGTAAAAGTTGTGGAAATTGCTCGCATAATGATTTATTTTTAGTTAGAGGCACTCTTACCAAGAAAATTGGCCACCCCCCTTGAGCTAGTTTCTATAACAACTTCATCTTATTTCTGTGTCTTTAAAATATAAAAGATATACCTGGAATTATGGTGGAGGATTCGTAATTCTGTGCTAGTGTCAGATATATGTGGATCATAAACTGGTCCCTAATCTTTCAACATCCACACAATGAAAAAGAAGCCCTAATTAAATCTAATTAGTAACAGATCACATTATTCAACATGGTGGTTAATGGAGCCAGGAATGGATTAATGTGTACATTCTCGTTTCAAGTATTTCCAATCACAAAGCTGGAAACGTTAAATATTTTCTACAACCCTGACAGACAATGTTAATTTTTTGCTAAAAACATTTCGTAAGGAAACCTGAATTTTTCTAATGCTACAAATTAGAACAGCTCGCGGAAAGTTATACGTAATTTAATGGAACTACATTCCTGGAATTTCAGTCTGACATGCCTTCAAAATTATGCATACTTTTTCAAATATTTTTCTACTTTGTTACACAGAAGTTGAGAAATAGAACTTTCTTTTACACAATCTTTTTTAAATATTTCTAAAATAGTTTTTATTTTATTTGTTTCTCATCTTAAATGTCTCTAATTCTATTCCACGATTTTATTTTGAAAAAAAAATGTGGAATGTGTAAAAAATACCACTTAAATTTATGGAAAATGTTCTTTTATTTCAAATCCAAATTTTATATACATATATTTTCTTTTTCTTTTGATGGTGCCAGCTGCTACATGGTTTTCTTTTGTTTAGTTTTAATTGTTTACGTTATAATGAGAAAATATTTCGAAACTGTATTTTTAATTTTAGTAAAAGTTTTTCTATATTAAAAGAAATCCCAAAGAGTTTCTTAATATCAGGGTTTCACTAAGGACCACGAATCAGTGCCGTAGAAGTATGAATGTCCGCAAAATCCATCTCTTAACAGTTATTAAACTGTTTCTTAACGCATTATATGGGGCTGCTGTAGCCCTGTGGTTAGGGTATCGGACCATGGCAGGTATGTCATGAGTTCGAGCCCAGTACCACTAAAGACCCGTGGTGTAGGGCAGAGATGCACGTTAAATCTGTTGAGAGCTGAAACGTCCTCCCGTTGGTGTGGTGTGGTAGTTAGGAAAGGGGGTGCCAGCAAAGGTGTCGTCCACGTCACTTGACCACGGTTCAAAATTACGTGATCCGTCGCCAAAAACCCTCGTGTAGTTGAACAGTGCGACGTTAATATTCAACCAATTAATCAATCATTAAACGCATTATATATATAAATAATTAAGAGTCAAGTACAGAATGAGAGTGTCGTTTATCCGAACGCCAATTATCTGGAGCGTCATATATACGAACCAGTTTTTTTTTTCAACTTTTGTCAATTTAGAAGGCGAAAAAGACTACAATGACGACCACAGAGATGAGATTACTGACTTTGTCCAATCGATCCCAGGATTTGAAGGATGCCATGAAGATAGAGAAACCTGCAGGGCAATCGATGCAGAAGACTCAGTGGATTTCAAATGCTAAATGATGACGAGATTGTGACTCCGTGCAAGCAGAATTCGATTCTGTCGACAATGAAACGGAAGAAGACGATGACAACAACGGTAGTAGCGAGGGTTCATCAAATGCTGGCGCGTTTTCTGCGTTAGAGACAGCTTTGGAATGGTACGAACAACAATCAGAGGGCTGTCCTACTCAACTACTGCTGCTCAAGAGAATCAAAAACCTTGCAGTGAAAAAACGACGGTGCACAATGGTACAGCGAAAAATAAGTGGTTATTTTCCACAATAAAGATAAAATTGCGACATTTTGCACCTATTTTTCTTCAAGCACATTTCCCGCATGTAATGATTTTCAATATTCACATAGCGTCAGGCTTCAAGTACTATATGGATCGCATTCGGTGTTAGGTTATCCGAAAGGTGTATGGTCCCAGTTGATTCAGATAAACGACGCTCTAATATATTTGCAACTATCAACTATTAAAGTTATAGATTCCTTTAAACAAAAAAAAATACTTGCTTCTAAATAGGTTTCAATAAGTGTATGTAATGTTCGAGCATAAGTATAAAATGATTGATTATTATTTTTTTGATAAAAATAAAAAATAGCATTATGCAAGTTCAGATTAAAAACTCTAGCAACACTAAGTATTTTAAATCTAGTGTGTCATTATATTTACTCATAATAAATTCCACGTAGTAATTAAAGAGCAGTTTGAGCTATAATTTTCTTTAAAAAGAATCCAGTAAAATTCAAACTACCAATACCTAATATTTCCATAAGCAATTGTATTATATGAATATGAACTTGCCTAACATTAATTTGTGGAATGTGAAAAAAACATGCTTGTAAACAGCAATATATATATATATATATATATATATATATATATATATATATATATATATATATATATATATATATATATATATATATATATATATATATATATATATATATATATAACTCAAGATAATTCCAAATCTCTATACATAAATTTGTAAGAAACAGCCAGAAAAGTTCTTTCTGGTGGCCAAAGCAATAAGTCTATGGTACCATTAATGTTTTCAGTTCCCGTGGAAAGCAATAATGATAAAAGCAAGGTTTAAATTTCCCTCTTGTGTTACAGGAATGAAGCCAAAAGCAATTACGCTTCAACATTTTTGGTTAAAACTAAGGCAAGTAAAGCTCATTTAAGACAAATAGGCTCACAACTTACGCCGAAATTTGGCACTAGAACGCGCACAAATGAGCATAACTTTTCTCATAAAAATTTTGTTGAAATTGATGAAAAAAGGTACTTTTCAACCAGCGATTTTTTTTTCTAAAACACTTGTCTTTGAACTGAGTAGACTTTTAGTCATTAAAGTCTTGGTTTCGAATAAAAAACCGTTGCATTTAAAAAAAAAATTCGATAATAAATAAAATTTAGCTTTGAGTATTATCGCTTTAGGAAGCATTATTGTAGTAGGAAGATCGAGAGAAATTTTTTTTTTGTTGAAAATTAGTGATTTAGTAATTATTATTGAGATCAATTATTAAATAACCGGAATTTTTATTTGTAAATGTGTGTCATGTACATAATCTCTATTTTGCATTCCTTATAGAGAATCTTAAATTATTGAAACAAAAGTATTTGGTATTCCTCGTCATTAGATTTTAGAAAATTGCATGAATTTTTCTGCCTGGATTCAGGGAGTGAGTGAATATTAACGTCAACATGTTAAGCTACACGATGGCTTTTGGCAATGGACCCCGTAATTTTGAACCACGGTCAAGGGACGATGACGACACCTGAGCTGTCCCCCTTCTCATAATTACCACACCACACCAACGGGAGAACGTTTGAGCTCTCGACAGATTTAACGTGCATCGCTCCCTTACATGGCGGGTCTTTAGTGGTACTGGGCTCAAACTCGTGACTAGCCAGCCACGATCTGATACCTTGACCACTCGGCTACCGCGGCCACTTTTCAGTATGGAAATAAATTGGTTTGTCGCTGGTCATGACTAGTTTCTGTAAATTCTTGAACCTCTTTTTTTTCTAAATTAAATATTCGATTATTTAAAGAAGTTGGCTTATTGCTAATAATGAGCATTAAATGTGTTTTTACAAATTCTGTAATGCCATATCCAGTTGATAATTTTTTAAAAATATATTCAAAGTAAGTTTTGCTTTTCTTTTTTTCAAAGGTTTTTTCATTACTGTGTTTCTTATGTGCTTAATCCAGTGTTTCTCAAACTGTGGGGCGCGCCCCCAGGGGGCGCGGTAACCCTGCGAGGGGGGTCGCGAGCATATTGAAAATAAAAGGTTTAAAAAATATTTTTTTGGAATGAAGTAAAACAAGATGCTTTCTGGCATAATAAAAAATACACATTTACACTGATATAATTTATTTTTATCATCTAGTGATCATCAAAAATAAAAGATTCCACTTCAAGCGCTCATTAGCCGTATTTGATCCTATAACCAAATTAAACAAATATTTTGTTTGCTTTGCGGTCAATATGAGAACGATGAGAGATTCTTTTTACGTTTCTTATAACGATATCAAACGATGAGAGATTTTTTATTACGTTTCTTTTAACCTAAAATATTACTTTAGCTGACCTTTGAACTTACTGGTATGGTTATCTCGGTCTTTTTAGGAAGTTGTAAATATATATATATATTTCTGTTTCATCTTTTTCCATGTGAGAGTTTTATGATATATGGATAAGCATGAGTATTCTGAAACATATAATGCATAATGAAGAACGTTTTACACAATTATTTTTTAGAACATGCTACACTTTCCCCATGAGCAATTTTGTAGTTTTGATTGCTGCGTTGTACGACTTATTATGGTTTATAAATATAAATAAGCAGAATATTAAAAAAAATGGGCATATGTGATCCCTATTAAAGGAAGTTGAAACTGATGAAGCAATTGAAGAACCTACTGAAATAATGCATATTAATCAAGATAGCGAAAGTAAGTATCAGAAAATCGTGAGACATGAAACGTTTGAGTTGATTTGAGTTTAGCTGGAAAATAACGTTCCTGTGTTGTTAGCGAAAAGTGTCTGTGATTTATGTCCTTTAATAAGGACACGCACATTTGGAACATTTTCTTTAGTTTTATTGGATTTTTTCTCAAATTTTCTAAGAAAAATTGAAAAGTCCTTGAAAGTAGGTAAGTATATTTTCTCTTAATTAAATTATTCACTGGAATTTTGTGATTTTTATAGTGTATAGTAAAAATAACTATAAAATAAATTATAGTTTTAAAACAAACTAAAAAACACGCTTTTATAGTGAATCGAACTAAAAAGCAAAAAAAAATATATATATTGCTTAAAATTAAGATATACAAAATTTAATACTTATCTTGTTAATTTGTACGGTTTATAATTATGATCGCATTGTAGCTTTAGCGTCAAAGTGCATTATTATGGCATTCAGTACATTATTAATGTATAAAGGGGGCGCGATAGAAATTGTGATTGAAAAGGGGGCGCCAGTAGTGAAAGTTTGAGAACCACTGGCTTAATCAGTGAAGATTAGCTGAAGCAACTAAAAAAGCTAATCTAACGTAATTAAAATGTTCATGTACAGAAAGAAATAAGAATTGAATAGGAAAGGTTTTTATGTATATTTATAAAAATACAATAAATATTTTATCATTGTTTGGAAAGATGTCTATTAATTTCTAAGAGCTAAGCTAAACTAATTATTCCATAGCAGTCCAAGAATATTGTCATTTTAAGAAATTGAAGAAGTAACTTGCGAATTATATTTCTGGAATTATTTTTATATTCACACACACAAAATGAATTTGTTCAGACATATGTGGAAAGCTATTAATTTGTAATCATGCTGTTCATATCAGAATACAATTAAAAGTATATTTTTTATTAGAGTAAGATAAATGAATTTTCTTTCTCTTCCAAGAATAGAAGCTTTTCAATAAAACACAGTAATCTATAGGAATGAAACAAAATCTTCTGCTTTTATCGGAGCATGGGTTCTTCCCATTACTTTATCCCATGCAATCAATTGCAGACAATTCCTTTCTTTAACAACACACAACGGATTCATTGTTTTATTTTTGTTACTAAGGGATGTTTAGCACACAATAAAGCAATTTATTCATTCGCAATTGAAAGGAAAATAAGAATTTTTAGTACAATTGGTATCTTTTTCGAAACGATTTGTTGATGTAGATTAACTTAAATTCGTAAGCTTGCATTAAATATTGATGATTTTGAAGTACGATTTTTAAAATGCAAGATTGTTCGAAATTGCACTTGAATGCTGTTTTCGTTCGACATAAAAAGAAACGTTTACTGCCGTTTATACTGCAGGCAAATGTACATTTAAATTGAGCTTAGATTGTAGTACATTACTTGGATATTTATGATCAGTTTGTATCGAAATGGAATTCCCTCATTAAATGTAAAATTATATCAATTTGCTTCAGATAGTTTTTATTGGTACATATTTTATTACTCGAAGGAATGGAATTGGTGAGTAGCACTCTCTATTAATATATCAAGTTGAAACATTTTAATGAAAATATTTCTTCAACAACGGGGGGAAATATCTGTTTTCAAAAAAATGTATTAAGATTTTTTTTAAGTTTGTAAATTTACTCATTGAATATTTAGCATAATATATTTGTATTGATGTAGAAGTCAAAATAGGATGAATATTTTGAAAAACAATTATGAATTGTTCACAATGCTCTTTTTTTCAAGAAACGAAGTGAAATGAATCTCATTTATTAAGACTTATTGATGCTATTTAAAACATCATTAATAAATGGTTACATAAAATAGGGTACATCGATAACGTAAACTATCTAGTTTCAAACATAAATCTAAGCAATTACCGTTTTTTTTTTTGGAAAGGAAAACAATGTAATTATTTATTTATGTAAGCTACTTAAACACCTATGAAAGCATAAATGAATTGTTGAGTGTAATATCAGAACTACCCAAAAGGTGGGTAATATTCATTTCTTTTTTTTACCGGGAAATCATTGTGCGAAAGGTGGTTATTTTAGCAGCCAGGCTAAATGAGACTAGGCACAGTGATTGAACTGAAAAAAGTAGATGGTCCATACTTTAAATCTCAGCTGATACCTACCCAGACAAGGCAATATGGCAACTATGGCAACAAGGCTACTATGGCTACTACAAGGCTACTATGGCAAGTATAAAGAAGGGGGGGAGAAAATGTGGCAAGTTTTATGGGTGCTGTTACGGCCAAGTTGATGTACGCAAGCGTAGATTGACGCATCCACCGACAAGCTTTGGTAAAGCTTCTATCGCCATTTTGCACCAAGTGTAAGTCCCATTTATTATTTATCCATATCGACCACAAACTTATTATTTACTTGTGACATGTATTTATTCTTTAGAAGACATATTGGTCTCACAGCATCCCGTTTCAATGGTACTAAACTAGGTCCCATAGCACCATTAATAATAGGAAAGGATGCGCTCCCACAGCATCTTTTTCAATAGTGTCGAACTAGATCATGTAACAGTTTTTGCGGTAAAGATTGCTCTGGTCCTCCAACACCGTTTGGGTAAGTTCTGGATTAGAATGACATGGGCAATGGAATAACACAGGTTCATGTTTTTCAGATGATTTATGCTGCTGTTTCTCCAATGATAGTTGCATGTACGAATGTAGCAACGAAATGTTCACACGTCAGATCCGGGTGCATCTTTGGAGAGGTACCAAGCGACAACTTAACCTCAGGGTTTGGGAAGCCATCGTGAAAGATAACAGATCCCCTTTGTGGTTCATATATATCTTTTGTTATTAAATCAACATATTTATCTTATACATATTTTCTTCCAGTGACACTCCCTTTCCTTTGTTTGCGTGACGGAAGGGGTGCTGTTCAATTCCCTTTACCAGTAAAAGGATTCAGCTAAGTACTACTCTCATCAGTGAATGTACTCTGCGAAATTCATACATGCTTCTGTAGTCAGGAATCTTTCCTCATCTTTCACACGTCCAGGAGGTGATTATAGTGCAGGGGTGGCGAACCTTTATGTGAATCCATGTGCCATTTTTTTAAAGAAGTGTTTAATGAGGTATAGACGTGCCGTCAAATAATTTTGACTTGTGATTATTGGCAAAATAATAAAACTAAATACTAACAACACACAACTCTATTTACTACGAAAAAATACATTTTGCATTGTTTAGTTATAAATGGTTTAGTTATACGCGTAACTCAAATTAAAGTAGCGTTAGTGTGACTTCTGTTGTTGCAGATTGTGTGTGTGAATGTCAAATAACTTACATTAGCACTTTAACATGTTACTTTTTGTAGAATACATGCTGAATTTGAGTCATCTGCCAAACGGTTTCTAAGCAATTAATTATTTTACAGTGGCTCACTTTTTTTGACAAAAGGGTATGAGATTTGTTTCAAAATACCGTTTTAAAGACGATGTTCTGCATACCATTATTCCAGAAAATAAAAAAAAACACCTCTTTGTCGCCTTTACTAGTAATGCCATGTTTCTCGGTCCACCCAAATTGAAATTCTCTGTTACACTTACTATCTTACACTTTTTGCTCTTTTGCTGGACTAGTCATGTTAAATAACGGTTAAAAATTGGTAATATAACACAGATAAATTTTAAAATGCAGTTGTGTCAATGAAATTGACTATGCTATGCTTAGGCAAACTTTACATCGTAAACAATTGTCGTCTACGACGTAACTAAGGCAAGACAATAACAAACGAATGTGCTTTCCGCGACCGATTACTCGCGTTTGTTCGCAATAATTCATAGTGAACTTTGAAATTTTGAAATAAAATACAAACCATTTTGATCACTGGCGTGGCAAAAATATTGTGTCGCGTGCCATCAATAGCACGTGTTCCACTGGTTCGCCATCTCTGTTATAGTGAATGCCTTTTGACAGAGGCGTAACGGAGAATATCAGGTCCCCCTTCAAAATCAGATTTTAGGCTCCAAGTTGAATCTTAAAAAAAAGGGTATGATCGTGGCATTAGTCAGGCTTTGGGTCCCCTAGAATCCAAGCCCCACCCCCTCCCCGCTATGTGAGAGTGTACGTAACGCCACTGCATTTTGCTTGTATCGATATTGCCGCTTTAAGAAACGAATCGTGGTAAATGAAAACAAATACTGGAGAGCTCTCCCTCATTCATTGGGGCTCTCATTGACTTTGTAGCTAGACGGATTGCTTCTTTTATCGCCGTTTTCGGTACTCATACAACTTACTGAGTTGGAAATGTTCTCACTTTGTGTTCGAGTATCACTTCAAATAAAAACCCCTTATTGTTCTCGTTGATGTATCTCGTTTGAAGAATTTAGTCACTTTTTAGACACTAAATCTTGGTATTGGATTTTTAATATCATTTAGCGCATGTGTGTGTGTGTGTGTGGAAACATACACGCCCACACGTATTCATATGTATATATTGTATATATGTATGAATATGTGTATATAGTGCTTGTGTGCATGTTTTAAGCAAATTTTTAAGTTAACTATTCAATAGTTTTAGAATATTTTAACAAATTTATTAATCCTAAGAGATTCACATGTATTTTTTTTATGGAATATATAATTTTTAGTTAAAAATAATTCGTAAAAGCAATTTATTTAATAAACACTTCCTCAATATTTATGTATTATTACATCGACCATTTTGCACTAAGAAAAACGTATCGCCTGTTGGAGTGGTTCAAAGCAAAGAACAAATTCCTGCCTCCCTTTTTAATACCACTAAAAACAACAAGCAAAAGGAAGTATTCGAACATGTTTAGTAGCTTCACGCATTTGACAAAATCCTCTCTCTTTAAAAATTAAAAGAATATTTGGTAGTAATCAGTATAAACATTACAAAAATGACAATTAATTAACTGAAACGTTAATTAAATCACACGTCTCTCCTCAATATAGGAACACTTATCTACACAAATAAATATATTTAGCCATGTTTAACTTTAATTAACTCAAAACCCAATTAAACTACATGTGGAATGCTGGTTGTTATGCTATGTTCAAAGCTAGTTAAATGCCATTAAATTGCTTTTCGAATGTACGTTCTCTTTAGAAATACTTAACTCAATCTCCTGTTTAATTAATATAATTTTAATTATCACGAGAGAGGCAGTGGCTTAGGTTCAATATAAGTTATACGATGCTTAATTTAGACTGAAACATTTCATTCTAGTTGAGTTTCAATGTTTATACCAAAATATGTTTTATATTATCTCAGTTTTGCTACCTTTATAATACTGTCCGGGTTAATATATAATTATTTTTAACATTATATTAGGGGATAAATGAGAGTTTTACTTGTATTAGTGAACTATTACTTAATGAAAACATTATTTAGCGAGAAATAATAGAAGTTAAATGTACATGACTAAAATTTCAAAATTTTAACAATGAAATTCGTTTAATGTGAAAACACTTAAAACGAAATATTGATTAACACGAAATAATACAACGATCCCTACAAACTACTAGGAATTCACATGCATATCTTATCTCTTAACACGAAACGAAAACCGTTTAACATAAAATTTTTTACATTTTTCCCAGCCTCGCAAGCGAGATGTAAGATTAGTGTGAAATGGAAGAGATGTAGTTTACACATGTTTTGTAAATAGGATGCTAACTTGGCTTTGAAACACTCTCGGAACAGTCTGTGACATGAGCCAATTTTGTTTATCTGAGCTACTTTTACCCTCCAAGCCTGAAAATGCCACACAAAAG
Source organism: Trichonephila clavipes (assembly GCA_019973935.1). Lineage (NCBI taxonomy): Eukaryota > Metazoa > Arthropoda > Arachnida > Araneae > Nephilidae > Trichonephila > Trichonephila clavipes. The sequence goes on along the minus strand of BMAU01005115.1, from coordinate 198,182 downwards.
CATCCTGGAAAAAAAATGTCCGCATTTATTTAGTAGAAGCACATTCCATTCATGAAATGAGTAGCAAAAGGGACGGCAACTTACAATTTGTGCACAATTTGATACTAAAAAAAGGCAATGCAAAGAAAATATCAGATTACATTTCAAAAACTCTCTCTTTCTCTCAATAAATGTTTTTTATTTTACAAAAAACTTAAAAATTTTGTATTAAATTTCCTTAAGTTCTTGTGAAGGATTTTGTTTCATTGATATTTATTAAATGCACATATACATATATATGTAAAAAAATGTGTTCTAATAAACTATTTTTTTTTTCAAAAATATCATTTACCGCAAATTTTTTAACACGAAACATTTATCAGTATCCTCAGTTTCGTGGTAAACAAATTTCACTGTATATTTAAATCATTAATTAAGATTTTCTACGCTATTGAAAAATGTGTATATAACATGAGCATTGTATATATATATATATTATATGTATGTATATTTATGTATATATACGTATGTATATATATATGTATATGTATGCATATATATGTATATATATATATGTGTGTATATATGTATATATACATATATATATGTATATATACATATATATATGTATATATACATATATATATATATATATATATATACATACATACATCTCTCTCTCTATATATATATATAGTCTAAATTCTTTTAAATGAGAGATGAATATTTATAAATCAAAATCAAAAAATGCTGAAATTGCAAGAAAACCATATATTAAAGTTTATATGAGAAATTAAAATTGAAAAAATGAATACTTCAGTATTATAAATATTGCTAACTTAGGACAGTATGTATATAAAATAATTTGTATAAAAATGGGGTTGTTGAACATGTTTTGCGGTCAGCCAACCTACTCCCTTTATGTTAATAAAACTGAGCAAAAACCTATTGAAAACAATGGATAGAATTTCTAAATCCATTACAAGATAAAGGTAAATTATCTAAAAATTTCACTCAAAAAAGCAGAGTCCGCGTTAAATCTGAGTACAATAAATAAGTTATTTCTAGGTTCTGAAGCTAAATGCAAATTCAAGGCATAGGAATGGCTGAATTGTAGCACTGAACAAAAGTGTGAAAGAAGTAGAAATAAAAATTATAATATGTCGAGTTTACAAACTACCATATTTTTAGTGTCACTGGAGTTTTTTATGAATTAAAGAATAATAAAAAGTAAAGTTATCTAATAATAGAATATGGAGGTAACTATATATATATATATATATATATATATATACATAAGTATAATATTGTGACATTCAGTGAGATGTCTTCATACTGTAGAAAGTATTACCACCTTGAAATCGTAGTTGGTGTTTTTTGCATGTATGGAAACAAAATCCAAGGCCTTTTTCTAAGTTGAAAGAGGTATAAATTAAACTGTTTATGTATATATTGGTGTAACATTTACTGACTCTATGACTGTTTCCTTAAAAATTTATCGTAAACCTCTTCAAAATCTTTCGTATTTCTTATTGTTAAATCAATCTCGTTTCTATCAAGGAATCAAATCAAGGAATTTCTTGCTAAAAATCGAATCGAACGAAATGAAAACGAAAAGTTTGCTAAGCAAAAAAAAATCAAAGTGTTTATTCATGTTTGCGATATTTACGAACGATGACAAATATTAATTAACTTGGAAGATTGATATTTCTAATGTTAACGACCTTTTTTTTCTTATAGCAAACTAATATCGAAATATTTGATTTTTTACTTTAGAATAAAATAATGAAATACTTCGGACAAAAGGGGAGAAATTTTTAACTTTTTCGATGCTTTTTCTAATAAAATAAACAAGAGTTATGAAACTAGTGATAAGTACACAAATATTCATTTCCTTTATGGATTTTCTCTTATATTGGTAGCATATGTTAAAAAAATCCTTTACCACCTTTAGATCTAAGGCGGAGGCAATTAAGTGCCAATTATTTTATTCGTGCCATGTCTGTTCCTTCTCACCCTTTGCTCTTACCATTGGTCTCAACTGACTCTATGAGGCCCGTTCATTTAACATCAAACCTTTTTCGGAAAGAGCAAAGGCTGTTTCAAATGACGCCCACTTAAATAACATAAATATCCAGGAAAATAATATCCTTGCATTTCCACCCTGGGGGACATCCAAATTTTTAACTATCACAACCCCTTTTCAGGCTATCACAAAGCAGGCACTGCTAATGTTATTTATCAGCAACTCTTTTCTTTTCATCGCAGTAAGTATTCTAAGTACATACCCGTCTACACGGAAGGGTCGAAGACTGCAGGACATGTTGGGTGTGGTGCTGTTTTTAATAATACCATTTTAAGTTTTAGCTTACATAATTCCATGTCTGTCTTTAGTGCAGAATTAACTGCCATTCTTGTCGCACTTCAACATATATTAATTTCCAACCACCGTCATTTTTGTGTGTACACTGACAGCATGAGTGCTCTAGAATCCTTGCACTTCTTAACAGAACGCCGACACCCCACTGTGATCGAAATACTTATTCTTCTGCGAAAATTGGAAAGAAAAGGTTTTCATATAATTTTTTCCTGGGTACCTGGACACGTGGGTATACTTGGTAATGAACAGGCTGATACCGCTGCACGATCCATGTCTGATCACATGCAGCGGCCTGTCTGTTACCGAGATTTAAAGACTTCTACACAGAACTATATCCATCGTGTATGGCAAGAGACTTGGGATCAGCAGATCCTCAACAAACTGCATAACATTCATCCTTCCATTTCTCATTGGGCAGCACTACCAGTGCGAAGACATGATGTCCGCTTGACTCGACTTAGCATTGGTCACACTCGTTTCACGCACAGGCACCTTCTGTTGGGTGAAAATGCCCCAGAATGTCCCTCGTGCAAAGTCCCATATTCCGTCTATCATATTTTAATAGATTGTCACGCTTTTAACCGTCATCGCGTCACCTTCTTCCATACATCTGTTTTAACCTTATCTGACTTGGTGGGGGAAACTCCCCACCAAAACCTTTTTGCCTTGCTTTGAAAAATTGGATTTTTACATTTGATTTGATTTGTGTGTTTCTTTGTATTTTTACTATATTATATGTATGCATGCATGCAAGCACGCATGCATATACATCTGTGCATATACTTTTATACGTAAGTCTTTTAAAAAATGACTTTTTCTTTTAACTAGTGTTTGGCGCAGCTTGGCCAAAATTATCCCTTGCGCCATTAAAACTCACAATCATCATCATCATGTTAAAAAAATCATTTTAGCAATATCATTAGTTTTTTTTAGAAAAATATTTCAATATATTTTTTTTCTGCAATAATTTTCTTGCGTGTTTCCGTGTGGAGTTATGATTTATTTCATTGGTGATATGCGAAATGATACTTTTTTAACAATACCATTCTGTTGTCAAACCCTTATATGTTGCTTACGTTTTTTTTTATCAAATTGAAGAGGTATTCTTAAGTTGAATTTCGCTTAAAATGAAATATTTAACTTTTATCAGGCTTGAAGCTTTCTCAATATTTTTACATACCACTAGTATAAATACCTTTTATGCATTGTTGGTATTTATACGCTATCTGTCTATACTCATAAGCGAAGTTATCTTCAAGCATCATTACTATTATAATAATCACACAATGACATTAAATATGTAATAAAAATCGAAGTAGCATATATACCTTTATTTATTTTCACTTGTTTTTGTATTTTTACCATTAAACTAATTTGAAAATACCTGCTGGTATCATCATCCCTATTTCAATCTCCATCCATAAAGCAGTATTTAAATAGAAAATTCTCTTTAAAATTCCTATTAAAATCTCTTAAGTCCCCATATCCATTAACGACCCAAACTATACGAGCATTAATAATCTCCTATTTTAAATTCCCCGCAAACACGAATTTCGTGAAAAGCGGCACTTCTAAAGGAGCTCCCATCTCTTGAATAAATATCTAATACCACGATATCATCTTCAATACTACACAACAGATCCTGCAATATGAAGCGACCTCACGTTATGGTAAACAAGCCCTCATGACAGGTATATGTACATTTCACACTCTTTCCCTAAACAGACATGCAAATACTAAGATGGGAGGACACCCTATTTTCAGATAATATCCTACATGCGATGATGGTCGCAAAATCCTGGGCCAGAAATTCGAATGCTAACAGGGAAGCCCTGGAAATCGATCATTGGAGGAAACACTTCACGGTTGATAGGAGAGGGGTAGGGGGTCTTCTGTCGCAAGGAACATAGAGGCTCAGAGAAATATAGACAAAGAGATTGGATAAATATCAGGAGGAAAAAGGTTATTTATCGTTGAGTATATGATTTCTTCGCTTGCTATCGAAACTGTCGAAGGAGAAAGTGTATGATGGTTTCCTTTTATTTTTTGTGGGTGAAGAGCCTTGTTCCTTTATGGATGGTTAGTGATGGAAAGAAATGAAAAATCGTCCTAGTTTGGGGACCGGGAAAAAGGGGTCAAGCACGTGTAGCGATGTTTCTGGTTTAGTCCTAAGGCGAATAAGTAGTTTTCTTTATTTGGCGCTTGCTGTATTTTCATTTCGTTTGTACTATTTTGTTTTTGAAGAATTTATGTGAGAATAATGTGGTTTTATGTTAAGGCTTCGATTTATAAATACATCTTTTGGCTTGTGGTAATTCATGCAAGTAAAGCCTTTATGTACAGATTTCTATTGAAAATAAATTAAAATAAATATACAAGCTATTAAAAACTTTATATCAGGTGTGTTACTAAAAAAATTATACTATAATTTGCTGTACTAATGTGACCAACAGTTCTCCTTTAGGGAGGAGAGAGTCCTTCTTTTATAGGTTCTGTCCTTCCTAGAAAAGTGTCCTACTTTTCGCTATCTTAAAACTGATCTATTAATATCTGTATTCAGAGATGAGCCAAACATGTTTCCAATATGTTGACAAAGGCCTGAAACAAACATCATGGGAAATAACAGCTTTCAATGTTGCGTTTTGACTTCGTCTCAAGTAAATTGACCTTATTTAGAAAGCTGTGTTGAGTTCTTATCGAAAGAAATGCCTGATATTGAATTCTATGGTATTTGTTTATTTGAGGAAATTAGAAAACTCAATATATATATATATATATATATATATATATATATATATATATTAAACTCCATTAGAACAATTGGAAAACCAACATGCTGAAATTAATAAAAGAATGGTGTAAATATTTTAACATTTCAAATTTTTATTACATGTGAAGCAATATATTACACCATTTCTTTCACATTCTATATGAAAATTTAGTTGTTCTTACATTGTACTGCGCTGGAACTATGGAATGCAGCAGTTGAAACAGTTTTTTTTAATTGGTGATGATTTTTAGACACTTGAGAAATCAAGGTTGAATGTTGATATTTTAGCTACAATACTTACCGTTAGATTCTGTATAAATGATATTTTTTGCACCGAAATTTTCGACCTATTAGAAATTTATATATTTACAAAAAATCATTCAATGGAAAAGGACTCATTTAAGTAAATAATTAAAAGGAATGTCAGCGTAATTTGCGTATTTTATGTTTGGATTAGTAAAATGTTTCACGTATTTACGTTGTAAATTATTCTTAAATTTTTCGTTCTCCTTTTCATTGTAAAAAAATGGTCGCCTTAGCAGTATTAATAATGTATTGGAAACTACTGCGTCAGTTCTATTTATAGTTTTTTTTCTTGTCGATTGATTTCGGAAATATTAATTCAGATTTGAAAAGTTTCTGTTGTACAATTTTTAATTGCGTTTTAACCCCTTAGCTGGCAGTGGTTAATAGGTCTAGACACATATTAAAAAAAATTTCTCCATGCGGATGTTGGATATTCAGTCTATCCATATCCGTTAATTGAAGCTAAAACGCATAAAAATCGATACAGATGGCAACACGATACTTTTTTTTTGTCTTTCATGTCCTCTGATGGGTAGTTAAAAGCAGTTTTTCTCTGTGTAAATATACAAGTTGTATTTTGATTACTATAAATAAAATTTCTGATCTTGGAAAAAAATTTCGACGTCTTAAGTATACCTTTCTCTCATCTGAATGAATTAAACAAATGTGCAATTAAAAGCAAAATGTTTCATTTAGGTTTTTGGAAATCTTCTATATGTGGATAGAGGCTCTATCCACAGCCCACATATAACAGAAAAATGACCTAGAAATTTTCGCTCTTCCTTATCGAAAGAGAGCACTTAGATTCACGTGAGGATGTTGCGGGTGAGAAATATAAATAAAATGTTGTTCACAATACGTGGTACGAGATTCTTGGGCTCGAAAATATTTTATTATAGCTTTTCTGTACGTACCACTGTGCCTTCAAGCAATTGGTCCTAATTGCTTTGAAAAGTTTCACAGTGGATAGCTTATCAAATTTGTGAAGTAACAAATTTAAATCCTCAAAAATATTACTTTATTTCTAACTTTTTATACTAAAATTAAATAATGTATTAGGTGTACAACTTTGCTTCCGTCGTTTTGCAATAGATGACTGTAGCGGTAAGTGGTAGTCGAAATAAATAGATCGTAGATGTCATACAATAAGCTTAGGTATTTGTAAATATAACTCCATCGAAATATTAGTCGATTTGTGTCTGCGATATAAAGTTATTCTCGATTAAACATGTCTGCTTGCGAGCCAAATTCTCGTCATTTGCGGGAGGTGTTAATTTCCTGCTTTAATATGAAGAAATCTGTGTCTAAGGCTCATCGAATGCTCTCAAATACCTAACCTATGGTGAGGCCGCTATTAGTGAAAGAACGTGCCGAGAGTGGTTTCAAAGCTTCAAGAACGGTGATTTTGACGTCGAAGACCAGCATGGCATTTGGTGGGATCGGCTCGGCGTAGTGTATTATGAGTTGTTAAAACCGACTGAAACAATTACATGCGATCGTTATCGAACGCAATTATTGAATCATAAATGTATAATCAGTTTTTTACAATAAAACTTCGAATTTCGGAATAAAACGGTGGAAGCAAAGTTGTACACCTAATATAAAATATGGGTGTATACCAATTGCAATGTACATTTTAATAAGTATTCTATATATTGGACAATTATTCTATTATGATTTTATTACATTTGCACTTGTATTTAATTGTTATTATTGTAGCTAAAAGGCTATAAATGTTAATTTTTCATAAAATGTTTATTGTAATGTGATTCATTATTTCTTTCTGAAAAGTAAGTTAAATTAAGTGCGCAGTGGTTATAACGTCTAGCCACCACCCAGGGAAAAGAATCTCGATTAGATATTTTTCTGTGACTAAATAATGTTTATAGAGGATGGGAACATTACGTTTATCAAGTACTTTATCACAGAAAATTGTATTTTAGCTGTGTGCTCGTTAAAGGGTTATAGCATTTATCTCAAAGCAGAACAAAAGAATAATCGCCAATGTTTCACTTACTCATAAAAGTATGGCTATGAGAAAATATTTATTTAATGTACTATATAAGGGATAAAGGCCCAGTGATCCAGTAGTAGCGTATCACGCTTTCCCACCACAAGTCAGGGTTCTATTTCCGGGCTGTGCAAGATCGACTCAGCCTTTCATCCCTACTGCAGTGAGTCGAGTTTGCTTGTAGACTTAAATACTGGGGTGTCTCTCGCTTCCGAGATTGATCACCTGGTCGTAACATCTGCTAATGCACAAAGCAGTGCGCATTTCCGGATGATGCGAGCTTAGACAGTGTGGGAAATCTTATGCCAAATATGGTTCTCTGCTATAGACGATGTAGGAAATGTAGCTAAAAGGGACAAGAAATGATCACCCGCTATATGTGTGCAGAATATGATAATTCCTTGGCATTGCAACATGCTTCTCATCTTTTCATGGTAAATACTCACCATAACATTTTATTTTCTTTATGACACTGAAGAGTTTCTTGGGAGGTATATTCTTTCTCCACCTAAAATTTAAATGTAAACATAAAATTCGGCAAAATAAAATATATTTCCTTAAATGATATTGTATAATTGTTAATGAAACAAAAAATCTTTCTGAAATCATTTATAATAGTTAAAATTATTTAAAAATATACACTTCACTGTAACTAATGAATTGTACCGAATGTTGCCTTTAAAGTGCCGCCTCATCCATCCATTTCATCCCTTTTAAAGAAATAACTATAGGTAATAAAATTTTATTTAAAAATTCAAAATGAGGACTTCAGTTAATGTTGTGAATAATGATAGAATAATTTACGCTAGCAGTTTTATTTTTCTTCACGAATTATAATGGTTAATATTTTATCTTGTAATGGATTGCTATGTACATCTCTTAGAATTAAAAATGGCAACATACCCTTAATTTTAAGTTTATATATTCTTTGTTTGGAGTCGAAATTATCTAAGATTTAGAATGAAAATTTTTCTTTTTTTCTTTGAGTATTAATCCTTGTTCAGAAGTTGTTGTGGAAACTAAATTAAAACCATGTAAATTTGTTATCTGAGAAAGCGAGTGGGAAAAAAAGATTATAACCAAATATAGTACCTGTTTGGCTGGCAATAAGATTCATAAGGTAAAAAAAAGAGTACACTTGCTCCGAATTTGAGTTTTTTTAATACTGTCGTTTTATTGAATTAAAATGTTCTACTGTAAATTATTGCCTTTGGAAGATTTCTAGAAAGTTTGAACTAGAACTTTACATTCTCATCGTCTGAGAACAATATATTTGCTCGAGTGATTGATGTTTACGAGTTAAGACAGACTAGATAATATTCAGTAAGCAGTTAAGAGAAGAAAAACTCATTTATTAATTTGTTTTCAAGGAATTAATTTTTTCGGTCGCTAAAACAGCTGTATGTGTCTTTCTTTGAAAGGTTGACAAAAGAATGAATCAAACAATATATTAACCGAAACACTCATATAAAAAAAGTTTATGTAAGAGAACACACAATACTTGTTATTTTTAAATAATATTTTCTACAAAAGTATGAAAAGGATAATTAAAAATTGCACTAGATTATCTACACTTGAGTTTTTTTTCTTCCCGCTCTTGAAAAACTAAATAACATCTTTGAAGTTCCTTCGAGTAGCGACTATAACATTAAGTTCCTTTTACTCATGAGATATTTTTTTATTTCAAAGATAATTTCGAATTCTTTCAAATGACTATAAAGTACTAAGCGAGATTTCTTTTCTTACCTTTTACTTTTTAGTATTTCTAGAGGTGAGTGTCTTTTCTAGCGCATAGAATCATTACCGTAAACGATTGAATTTCAGTTCCAGTTTACTTTAAATGAACAAATCTTGCGTTAGGGTTACCTATTAGAAATAATTCTTTCTTCGCTTTAGTCATTTAGTTCATTTTTCGGGGGAAATGTGATGGAAGATAAAAATAGCGAGTTTTAATAAATATCAAAGCTAAGGGATCGTTTATCATTTAAAATACTTCATGCAAGAGTTGATAGGGGAAAAAGGGGGAAAAGGGGAAATTTGGGTCAGACACGTGCGGCGTTGTTTTCCCCTAGTCTTAAGATATTTTTAAAAAAGAATTAAGCAAGCCGTGCTTGTGAGTGTCTTATTGACAATGCGATAGGCTTTTTATTTACTTTACATGGCTTCCTTCAAGGTATTATAGAGAAGACATATTTTATAAAAACTTTTAATATACTCTATAACTTTTATTTGTGCTTTAAAATTCGGTACATTTTTGAGTTGGTTGTGCTTAATGAAAATCCCAATAACGAGAAAAATAACAGAAATTAAATGTTAATCTCCGTTTAATGCTTACTTTTAACGTTTTTTTCGTCTTGTAAAACTTAATACTCTTTTGTAAATAAGTGTATTAATTTAAAGTTACATTTCACTTATACTTGATATTGTTAAATAAGTTAATTCAAGTAAGTTTGAACTCGTAGCATATTAATATAGATACTATTATTTCTTCTGTATTTCGCATATTTTCTTTATTTTTGAATTTTAAGGTGACTCAGAGGACGTTCTTTTAAACCTAAGTACTTTTAAACTGTACACTAAATACTCTTGTTTTCAAAAAAGTGAATAACTCATAAATATTAAATAATTTGAAAAAAATGTTAATTAATGATATTGTACCCCGTACTGCAAACAAAACGACATAATTTCAAACAACAATTATATATATATTTTTAAATATATATATATATATATATATATATATATATATATATATATATGTGTGTGTGTGTGTGTGTGTGTATGTATATACATATATATATAATTTAACAACATATTTGTACGCACTTAAATATTTTAAACATGAAGAACTTTTTAGTGGTAATAAGTCCATTAAATTAATGAACATATAAATGAACAATAAAATGAAATTTTTTGCTTATACAGAAACAATAATACAGATTTGTCATATTTCAACAGTTAAATTATATATATATATATATATATATATATATATATATATATATATATATATATATATCTGAAATAACCATTTATTCTGAGAAACAAACAATCATTCTGGATTACTATACTGTTTTTCCCTTTATATTTTTAAAATACATTCTCAATGTCTCAAGATTCCTCATTACTTGAACTTCAAAGAAATTTTTTAACATCAGAACCAGACATTAAATGATATATAAAAGTAATAAAAACAGTCTAAAAATAATAATGTCTGCAATATCAGAAGCTCTCATTAGTAGAATGCTGTCTTAAACTTAGGAATGAAACCAATGACGCTTTTCTAGAGAAAAAAATATAAATATTTTTCTCGTTTCCTTTTTCTTCAAAATACTGAAAGATATTTAGAATTCCCTTATAAGTTCCCTTATATAATAAAAACTATTAGATTTGTTTCAAAATGCATTATTACGCAAAAATTAGGGCTTATCTTTTATACAGAAGGTTTTTTCATCCTTCAGGATTTACTATATTTTTAGTTTATTAAAAACCTCTGATTAAAAACTTCATATAATTGGATAAACACTTAATGTAGTACATTTTTATAAAATTAAGCACAATCTATTTCTCTTTTTAATAACAATTCCTGAAAGCAATATTTTTTTAAGTAATTTCTTTTTATTTAGCTATAAGGAAATACTTTATGAAAATGTTTGTTCAAGTAGCAATTTGTTGCAATAAAATTGCATGCATCTATAAAATCTATAGAAAAATCCTGCAGACAAAATTTTTACTTTTAATATATAAAATAGATACTTCGAAAGTTTCAACGGAAAATTATCTCAAAGAACGAATAGTATGCTAATACAACATGCAAAGAAAGAAATTAAACGTTTTCTAGAAGTAACATCAAACTTCGAAGATATTAAAATTTGTTTTCTTCATTCTAAGAATTATTATATTATTACCACCAAGGTTAAATGTAGTTAATAAGATAAACATTTCCCTATTATTTTCTCTCGTCTCTCTCAAGTTCCTTTTTTAACTATATAAAGAGGCCTTTAAACTATATATTACCTTTCGTATTAATTATTCCTAACATATTAAATTTGCCTTCAAAAATATTCAAAATTGAAATAGATATATATAAATGTAATAGAGAGTTTCGACGCGTAAATATTTTTATATTTTCGGATAAATCAAGTGAACATAACTTTATATATATATATATATATATATATATATATATATATATATATATATATATATATATATATATATATATATATATACTGTTTCTTGAATATGTATACACCTGTATTGAATTTTGTAAGAAAATAGGGAAAAAATAATGCTGAGATATTTTTTATAACTTCCTGAAAACATCTTTCCTCAAAAAGGTGTGGAGTACTTTTAATCTTACTTTTTATGTCAAAATATGAAATGATACATTAAAGCGCGTGTTAATCCTAAATTTTTTTATGAAAAAGAAACTTCATATTATTCTTCTTATATTTTCTTCAGATTCCCATAAAGTATTTCCAAAGTCATTTCAAAACCTCTTTTAAAATTTCCAGTCCCTTGTTTCGAGCAGAACTACGATTCCACTGACTCATCGTTTCTTAAAGGGTCACATAATCCTTTGTTCTATCAACAATCAACTGAGTCAGCTCGTACACGATACTTAGTTATTTTATGATGCGTCTTTTCTTTTCTATTTATCACTTAAAAGTATTACTTCCACATTAAAAAGCAAAGCTTTCGCATTTTTTAGTTGGGAATTTTCAGTCCATTTTGAATAATTTATTTTTCAGAATTAAAGCGCAAAACTTACAATATTTAAATTATGTTTGGCTGTCATATTGTCTACGAATTAGTTCATTATATTTTTAATATTTATACAGGTTTATTGAAAAATAAAATGAATTATAGCGATACTTTTCTTAAAATTTGTCCTTCGTGAATTAAATTTAATAATATAAAAAATAAAATAAATAAATAAATGCAAAATTTTATAATTTACTCAATTGTATTGTAAATATACTTACATTAGGTACTTGAAAAATAGCTTCTTTTCCTAAATCAATAAGATATAATTTAGAAAAATCACGTTTTATTTAATTCAGCTGTTTTATAATTTTATTCATTCAATGATAATTACTCTCCTCCAATAAATTAACATAATAAAATTAATTTATTGAAGTTTAATTTCGTAATTATACAAATCAATTAATCGTTTACATGTTATCTGATTATCTAATATATAAATTGCCTTCCTTTCATTTATAATATTGAGCATGTTTTAAAATATTCTTACTATTTTTTCACTTTGCTGATTTCAGAAATTTTCTTTGCGCCATTCATTAACGATAAGGTTCAAGACTTTTGATATCTTAAGTGATTTCATTAAGTTAACAATTACTTGAAGAGAAAAACATTTAGTTAATATTTAGATGCATTTAACACTAAGTTAAAAATTTAGTTTATGAATTCGCTCAAGTATTTTACTTTCGTGTAAAGTTTAAGAGAATATAGCAGGGATGGCGAACCAATGAGACGCGACACAATGCTTTGGGCACGCCACCGAACAAAACGGTTTGCATTTTAGTTTAAAATAACGAAGTTCACCATGAAGTTGTAGGATCAAACCCGAGTGAATAGCCGCGGTGCGACGGTAGGGCGTACATTCGTTTGTTATTGTCTTGCCTTAGTTTCATCTTGTATTACAATTGCTAATGATGCGAAGTTTGTCTACGCGTAGCATACTAAATATCGTTAACGCCACTGTATTTAAAAGTTCATTTGTGTTACATTTTCGATTTTTAGTCATTATTTAACGTGGCTAGTTCAGAAGAAAAAAATAAGTGCAAGATAGAAAGTGTAACAGAGAATTTTAAAACTTTGTGGACTGAGAAACATGACACGATTAGTAAAGTCGACAAAGCGGTGTGTGTTTTATGTTCTGGAACAATTATATGTAGAACATTAGAATGATTTCAGACACATTTAACCGTTTCAAGAAGCTGTCTCATTCTATTTTAACCATATTTTCATCTACCTGTGCTGTCTATTTGTTATTTTCCTTGTTGAATAACATTCAAGACTTCTCACAATATCTCTTCTTCATACTCAATCTTTTTTTCCCGCCAGGCCACATACATATGATAGATATTTCATTTGGGCTGCAACAAGAGGATAATGGTGGTTGATAAACACTGTAAGACCAAAGCAACATTGGACAAAGCAAAATTAATCAAAATATTTAAACTCATTTTTATTTTCTTTTACTATAATACTATATTAAAAAGGAAAAACCTATTTTTTTTAAATCCGTAATTTTAAACCAATTTTTTCAAACTTTGTGCAGAATTTGGATAATACTATGCAACAAACGAAAAAACAGTTTCGTGCGATTATCCTTAAAAATGAAGAACTTTTTAAATGTTTTATTACAAATGTGAGTGTTTTTTGAAAAATCGTAAAAAAAAAAGTTTTCGCATTTTATTTGTTAAATGACTGATTCTAAAAAGAAAAACCTGGACTTTCTTAGTGTAGAGTATCGATTATTTAACACACATACAAAAATATCATACGGAACGATTTAGAAATCATTTTCATGAAAACGCATCGATTTTGACTCATTTTAGAAAAAATCGTAAAAAAAGAAAATATAATTATTTTTTTAAAAACATTGTACCGTATCGTGGTGAAAAAAATTATCTTTCCGACTAAGTATTTTTTGTCTCGGTTTGATAGAAAAAATAAGATGTTTTTTTTAAAAAATGTCGAGAAATATATCGGAACTTCTTTAAGCTCAATCCGATAAGCTGCTCGGCAGAATAAAAAGCTAACAGGAGTAAAAGGTTTTTAATTATAATATATTTAACTAATTGTGTGATATATCAGAATAAAAACTGACAAAACATATATTGCCATCCAAACTAAACGCGTATACAAAATTTCAGCCCAATCGGTTGAAGACATCAGCTTCAAAAGTGCATTGGAAAATTCCACTCGAACAAATTACATTGCAAGCTAAATAAAAGCTTGAAACAAGTAATATAAAAAAATTTTTAAGTCCTACTTAACAACGTACTTACATTAATTCCTACTTAGAACAGCAAAGAAAAATTTCATTTAGCTATTTTTTATTAAATAGTTACAATTAATATAAATATATGTATATACATATGACAGAATCACAATATTAAGTGGCAATTACTTTTTATTAATTATCATTAAAGTATCGTATTGCCATCCAAAATAATCGTGTATATTAAATTTCAACTCAACTGAATGCTTTAAAACGTGAAAAAAATCTTTTAAAGTTTTGACCCAAATCGCTAGAAATAATAACCAACGTGGTTGTATCTGTAATTCTTTGAATAATTAGTTTTAATCAATTAACTTTTATTAATTATAATTAAATTACTGTATTGTCATCCAAAATAATCATGTATATAAACTTTTAGCTCAATTGAGCGCTTTAAAATGTACTTTGTTAACTATTGAAAATCCCTCCAAGATAAATATATAGAGAATGTGAGCTAATTGTAGGAACTGAAACAGCATGATTTGTCTACATTGTCAATGTAGACAAATCATGGCTGGCTAGACTTGGTTTGGCTGAAATACTGGTTTTCGACGCCAACTTTTGAAATTGTTTTAACTCTTACATTGTTACAACTATGGAGACGAATTTAAGATGGCGTCGAAAACGTTAATTGATTTAGTTAAATTTATTTATTGAATTAACATTTGAAGAAACTGTTGTAACATCAAGTGTCATCCAATACAGGTGTAAATAAAACGTATTTGAACTTGATTGGGTGAATAGAAAGTATTTTATTAACGATTGAAAATTTGAACAAGATATATATATATATATATATATATATATAGAGAGAGAGAGAGAGAGAGAGAGAGAGAGAGAGAGGGGAGAGCTAAAAGTATGAATTGGAAAAAATATATCACGCTTAAAAGATGTAGATTTTGTTGGTCGTTGTGATTTGATTTTATTTACGTCACACTATGCTACTGATAACGGACATCGTAATTTTGAATCATGGACAAGTGATGAAGATAACATCTGAAGTCACCTCTCCAAAACTTCACACCACTCCTAAAGGTTGACCGGTGGACATAATAATAAGAAATGCGTTTCCATAAAGCGAATAAGTTTTACTGTCAACTAGTTGTCACCTCTGTGGAATTTACATATTTCCTCCTAATTTTAAGATACAGATCTTGCATGATTGCAAGAACTGCATCCGTAAGAGGAAACAATATACGATTCCGGTAACATACCTTTTCCATGAGATTTGTGAAAACATTCTTCCGTTTACTTTGAAAATTACCGCGGTGTTTTTGGGATCAATAACAATAAAGACCTGAGGCAAAATGTAATTTTACAGGAACCTGCATTATTTTTCAGTGTTTTTATTTCATTATAATGATCACAATTTGAAAAGGAAAATTGAAGCTCCCAAAGGCTGATGTTACGTATTGAATTAAAAGTGAAAAGTTGAGGGGAAGTCCATGTTTGCAGAGTGTAAGTCAGTGGTCTTTAAACTGTGTTCCACCGAACCTTGAAGTTGCACGAGTCACAATAAAAAATGGAAAAGAAAATTATAAGTGTGTATACAAAGTGAATTTACGTTCTGTATGAAGTTTGTATGACC
Source organism: Trichonephila clavipes (assembly GCA_019973935.1). Lineage (NCBI taxonomy): Eukaryota > Metazoa > Arthropoda > Arachnida > Araneae > Nephilidae > Trichonephila > Trichonephila clavipes. The sequence continues at coordinate 182,115 of BMAU01005115.1, read as the reverse complement.
ATAGGAATTTAAAGCTTATCCTTGTCATTAGAAACTGCAATTTTTTCTTACAGACATAATGACTTTTTTAACAGCACTTTTAAAACTAATATAAGAACGTAATAAAATAATATTAAAATGTTTTATGTTTATATGTACTACCTATACTACATTACGATTATTTTATTTCTATTCCCCTGTTCTTCGAGATAATTTTGTAATCGTTAGTACCATGTCTTGTAAGACTAAACAGTTTCTAATACAAAATGCACCTTTTTGCCTTTAGGGCAGTGTTTCTCAAAGTGTGGGGCGCGCCCCCCTGGGGGGAGGCGCGATGACCCTACAAGAAGGGCGCGAGCGTATCGAAAATTTAAAAGATTTTTTTTAAAAAAAATAACCGGAAAGAGAAGTAAAACAAAATGCTTTCTTCCATAATAAAAAAAATACACACAACAACACTGACATAATTTATGTTTATCATCTAGCTTTTTTCCGTCATCAAATAGCTATCTTTGATCCCAAAACCAAATTAAAGAAAAAAAAACATTTTGTTTTATTTGATGTATTTTCTCAATGAGAGATTTTTTTTATTACGTTTTAACATAAAATATTACTCGTTAAAAGAAAAAACGAAACACAGACCCTGAGAAAAATTCTAAGAAGATAAACAATTCACCACTGTAATTATTATTGAAATACTGTACATTAGTTGTAGAAAAAGAAAAGGAAGTCATGATTCACTTTTCAGCCAGGCTGCATAGTACGTTTCCTAATCATTTGATTGAACTTCAATCTTATGGTATGGTTATTATCAATATTAGTTCCCTCCCATCTTTTATGTGTTTGCTTTTCGCTTAGGGAAATTGTAAATAATAGAGTTTTGCGATATTTGGAAAAGAATTGATTGGTTTAACATTTCTGTAGGATAATTGAAAAGTGTCTGATTTGCGTCCTTTATTATGGTCTTGTACTTTTGAATCATTTTAGTTCAGTTTTATTGGATTTTTTGTCAAATCTTCAAAGAATTGAATAGTCCTTGAAAGAAGGTAAGTATACTTTCTATAAATTAAAATATTCACTAGAATTCCGATTTGTATCGTGTACAGTAAAAATAATTCTAAACAAATGATTGGGGTGACTGAGTCCCCCCGCACTACCATTAATGTTAGTATCGAGTACGCGCCTGCTCCCGGGTTAAAACATTTTGAAGTCTTCTCGCCTTAAATGTTAAAAAGTAACACAATTATTCTTCATCGGAATTTTATATTATTTTTCATAATTTAACATTAATTCTAAATGCTAATTGTGTGAGGTTTAAAATTACAGTTCTTTTAAACAGTTATTTACAATTATAGCATTTATCTATAAAAAAATCATTTTACATTTTTGTATACAATGTAGTGCACACAGTTTTACTCTCCTTACAGTTCAGCTATTATATCAAGAATAATGTTTTATTTTTTTAAAAAATGAACTCGTGCGAAGAGTCGGTGTTTCAGCCAGTATACGTTTGATGTATCAGTACTGAAGAAGGTATTTTATAAATAATTTCTTATTACTGAATTTGGCCGCGGTAGCCGAGTGGTATAGGTATCGGATCGTGGCTTGCCTTGTCACGAGTTCGAGCCCAGTCCCACTAAAGACCCGCCGTGTAGGTCAGCGATGCACGTTAAATCTGTTGAGAGTTGAAACGTTTTCCCGTTGGTGTGGTGTGGTCGTTAGGAGAGAGAGGTGCCATCTCAGGTGTCATCCACGTCACTTGACCATGGTTCAAAATTACGTGGTCCTTCGTCAAAAGCCCTCGTGCAGCTGAACAGTGCGACGTTAATATTCAATCAATCAATCTTATTACTAAATTAAGAACAAGTTTAATAATTATTAGGGACTTCCACGGGCTTGTCTTGTAGAGGAAAGTTTTTCAAAGGAAGGTTTAATATCAGAAATTGAAACTTAAAGAGTTATTTTTCTATATTTAGTTGAGATCTATATTTTGTCTTCAAGGCATCCACTGCAGAAAATCCGGCTTGACAAAGGTAGGATGTTGAAAATGGTAGTAGTATACGAAGTGCTTTTGTTTTCAGTACAGATAATTCCTCATCCACCTCTACCCCAAATTCAAAGAGCGATTTATTACAAAATTGCCTTTTAATTTTTCACTGGATGTGAAATCTATGAAGATTTCTTCTTCGTAAGTTGAGAGCCCTTCTGGAGTACCTTGAAATAGATCCCTAATCCACTCGTAACTTGCTACCAAGCTGTCCTCATCCAGAAAATACTTTTTAAAATTCTTTGCCAACATAGCTAAATGATTTTACATGTTTTAAAAACAACTTTCACATGTTGTTCTGCAGATTTGTAAGTTTTAACACATATCGAGCTGGGGCTTTTTTTCCATCATTTACTTCAGTAGTGGTAAAGCCAAAATTTAAGTATTTTTGAGAAGATCGCCTTGATTTAATTTTCGGAACCATGCTCGTTCGTCTGTGTACTTGTTGATTCTTTATTATGGTCCAATACTTGCTTACGACTTAAAAATGTATGTATGATATTGTTTTAATCTACTACCGTAAATACTTAATTACCGTGAATTACAATTAACGTGGAAATTTTAAAAAAATGTACATTCAAGCTAGATTCGGTAGCTATAGGAGTATCGAGTCGACCAAAACTGACTGGAATTGTACGAGGAAAAGCATTTTTACATGTTTTGCGCAGACGTCCGATAGGTTGCCCAGACTCACGCAAACGTACCCTATAATGCCAGATGTGATGAATATGATAGAGAGCGACATTGACTAGACTATTTTTCTAATGACATTTGTACTTTGAGAAATGAATGCTGAAGGAAATAAATCTTTAGTTAAATACATCATTTTGCGATCTGTTCCAATTTAAAAATTAGAGAAAGAAAAATAACCTAATTCTAAGTAATATATATATATTTTAAGTAATTTTCTTAAAATATATATATTACCTAAAAGCTACATATACAAATTTTAATATACTTATCGTATTAATTTGTACGGTTTATAATTAAGATCGTATTGTAACTTTAGCGTCTCTCTCTCAAAGTGCATTTTTATTGTAGTAAATACATTATTGTTGTACAGGGGGGAGCGACAAAAATTATGATTGAAAATTGGGTCACCAGTATTGAAAGTTTGAGAAACACTGATTTAGTGCATTATTAATGTATAAGGGGGCGCGATAAAAATTGTGATTGAAAAGGGGGGCGCCAGTATTGAAAGTTTGAGAAACACTGCTTTAGGGGGAAACCTACAATAAAGGAGTGGGAGCAACTTATCGACATATCAACGGATTCTATGTTAAAAAACTAAATTTAAGCAAGAACGGTTTCTAAATTTTTTGCTGAAAATTCATGTAAAATACACAGTATTTCTCACACATCTCTAATTATTTTAATGCTATTTGGAACAATGTGTAGAAGTGAAAAATATTTCTCAACGTGAGTATAGTTACCAAAAAAAAAGTACAGAAACAAATTAAACTCATAATATGCAATGGCATTGCAGTTAATATCAATAGACCTATACTTCGACAGTTTATGTGAAAAATTTCATGCACGTTACTAAACATAATGCAAGGGTAGGCGAGACTTTTGGATCACAGATTAATATTATTAATGAGTAAAAAAAATAAAATTAGATTAAAATCTTTTTAAAAATAAATAAGATAACTTTTTATAAACTGTTTTACATAAAAGTACCTAAAACATGTTTATGTACTTGAAACATTATTTTAAAATATATTCTTCTAAATGTATGCGTAGAGTAGGGTTCTAGTTCTAGGGGCTCCGTGAGTTGAAAATGTTTAAAGATCACCGATATAGGCATTTCTGATTCAGAAACCTTTTTGGATGTATTTGAAGTCGTATGTAAGTCTCTTAAATTATTTGGTTCTAAAACCAAATATGCATCTTCAATTCAGGACTATTTAATAAGAAACAAGAAAAGAAGAAGCAAACAAATATAAATAAAATTCCTTCCTCCGTCCTCAGTGGCTCGACAGCCCAAGGTGGGTCTAGGCCTTCTCAAGAAACCTTTTCTAGGTCAGCCTTCTTCTTGCAGGGGTTCTCCGATTCTTAGTTCTCAAAACTAGGAGATCTTTTTCTATGCCATCAGTCCATCTCAGATTTACCCTACTCTTTCTTCGTGTGCACATTGGTTGGGAATTGAAATTTTTTTATTGAAAATTTTTATTATTTATTCTACAATTCTGTCAATACTACCTGCCCATTTAATTCGTTCTATTTTTATGACGTTAACAATGTTAGATTCCTTATATAATTGATAGAGCTCTAAATTTAATCTTCTTTATCATGTTCCATTTTCCTGAATTCCTCCAAAAGTAAATCTTAAAATCTTCCTTTCGTAGATACTTATGATCTCATCTGTTCGAGACATGGGCCGTTTCAGAATCATAAGTAGAAATAAAATTAATTATTAAAATTGTGCATAATTTTAAAGATGGTAATTCCCAAATCTAATAAAATGTTAAAAAGTTTTCTCGGTGAGGTTTATGCATTTGATGAACTAGTGTTACAATCAAGTTAATAATTTTCTGGACAGAAAATATCTGCCAATGGAAATTCTCTGCGTCTGCAAAGGTAGTTAGATTACTATCAGTTCAATGGATATTTACAAGTCTCTACTGAGCAGTAGAGATCAGGATAAGCCAAGGTGACATTTAATTAAATGGATGGTTAAACTCTCTGTCAGTTTCACGCAAATGAGATTATACAAACAGTTCGGTGAGATTTCACGAAGATATTTTGTACAGACATAGAACATTCTATGTGTTGCAAGATTCCAAAAGTTTTACGCTTCAAATTTTGATTACTACTGGAAGATAAATCTCAGTGCGACAGCTGGAGTCGGGGATTTTACGCTACTTCAATTGATTTAATGTAATTGTCAAGATAAGTCGAATGAAAAATATCATAAAAGAATATGTTAAAGCATTGATTAGTAAGAACGTAAAAGCAGAAGTGTATTAAGTAGTTTTATAAATATTAGTCAAGGGAAATGTAATGCAACTGATAAAGTATCAAGATATAGTCGTTTACATCACCATCATGTATTTCAAAAACAGTGTATTAATACATTTACAACTGAAAAAATTCTTTGTCAAAAAACAGCAGTTTTTAATATTGTACTCTTATCAAAAGAGAAAAAAACGCGTCATATTAAAAACGCATCAATATTCGTGAATTTAAATTGTGCTATTTAGCTAAACTTTATTCTGAAAAACAGCTACCTCTTGTTTATATTTTTAGATTAATCACACATATCATCCATTTATTTATTTTATTTTATTTTATTTTATTTTTTTTTGCAATAAGTTTATAAAATTTCCACTTGTGGGTTCCGTCTACAGTTTAAAAAGATATCCACTGTCGATAAAGCTTTTTTTAAAAAATAAAATAATATCGCAAATATGTTTTAATTAACATGAAAAGCTCGGTAATTATATAATTTATGTTCGTAAATTTATTTAAGAAAACACATTGTCATTAAAAAAACTTGTACATATTTTCTATAAATATAGGAAAAAAATGATTTTCTCACTCCCACACTCATCACAGAACTATTAGACCTACAGACATGGAATTTTGCAGACATGTTTCACTTGTTGAATAGATATCCTCTAAGAGCGGGTTTGTAGAAATTGACTTCCAAGGGTTTTCTAAGGCATTAAAACAAAAAATTCCAGTTTTTGAACTATTAGGTCTACAGAGTCTAAATTTGGCAGGCATGTTTCTGTTGTTGAGTGGACATCATCTAAGAATCGCTTTGTTTCTAAGATGTTGTCTAAGATTTGTTTTTCTAAATTGTAGGGCAATCGAATTTCAAGAGGTTGTTGCGAAGGTGTAAAGGGTAAGTAAAGGGTGTTTTTTTCAGAGGTATAGAATTTTAAATTGCAATAAAACAACGATGTATTATTCGATTGACATGAATTTTTTTATTCGAAAGATAATCTTGTGGCATTACATTTTAAATATCATTTCTGGCATAGGACTGCCACGGCTGGTTCGGATGTAGTCTAATCTGGACGTCCAATTTTCGATGACTTTTTCCAACATTTGTGGCCGTATATCGGCAATAACACGGCGAATGTTGTCTTCCAAATGGACAAGCGTTTGTGGCTTGTCCGCATAGACCAATGACTTTACATAGCCCCATTAAAAATAGTCTAGCGGTGTTAAATCACAAGATCTTGGAGGCCAATTCACAGGTTCAAAACGTGAAATTAGGCGGTCACCAAACGTGTCTTTCAATAAATCGATTGTGGCACGAGCTGTGTGACATGTTGCGCCGTCTTGTTGGAACCACAGCTCCTGGACATCATGATTGTTCAATTCAGGAATGAAAAAGTTAGTAATCATGGCCCTATACCGATCACCATTGAATGTAACGTTGTGGCCTTCAACGGTTTTGAAGAAGGATTCCACCAGCCCATAAAGCGCAACAAACAGTCAGTCTTTCTGGATGTAACTGTGTTTCGACATACACTTGTGGATTAGCTTCACTCCAAATGTGGCAGTTTTGTTTGTTGACGTAGCCATTCAACCAGAAGTGCGCTTCATCGCTAAACAAAATTCGCTTATGAAAATCGACCATTATTTTCGAAATAAAATTGCACAATTTGAAAGCGTTATTCAGGCGTGAGTCTATTCATGATGAATTGCCAAACCAAACTGAGAATAAATCACTTGACAGCTGTTAAATCGGTCTCCATCTTGGAAAGTAATGCCAACTTAAACTTCTATACCTGGAAAAAAAGAACACTCTGTATATTCATGTTTCATAAATTCAACTCATGTCCTTTTAAATTCGAGAGGAATAAATTTTAGTTAATGATCGAAAATTTAATGCTGAGATTTAGATATCAATAACTTAAAAACAAAATATAGATGTACAATATCATGAAATACCCTGCGAAGAGGCCAGAAATTGGAAATATTTACATATAATCGTCGTGAAAAAAAATTACTTCATATATTCAGCTCCTTTATATGTAGTCAAGTAAATGCGCATTTAAGCAGCAATGTCTCAGCATCTATTCCTATATATCTATGCATATGTGTATAGCCAAACGCAATTTTCCAGAGAATGTTGACACATACCAAACATGTCGGTGAAAGATCGATTATTCGGTAATATTATTAAACACGTGAACCATCTCTGATTATGTCAGTAAGCTCAGATAAACTCTAGTGAGAGTCGGAGTGAATGTTTGAACGAATAATCCAGGTTTCTAAGAAAACTACGTTAAGATCGACAGCTGTGTAATATTAGGCTACATACCAAAATATGATGCATGTCATTGAAGGAGTGTCGAATGTCCTTCATAAATTTTTATTCTAAGATAAAAATACAAATCTCAGTAAGCAGTATAAGACTATTAGTTGAATTCAATCAGCAATGAACACCATTCAATATGATGCGCTTCAGATTACTCTATTGTAAAAATTATTTACTTAACTATTACCAGGCTGATATGGATTTAGGGGATAATAATTTGGTTATTATGATACCTTTATTTATTTTGGTTAACTAATTTGAGTATATTTTATCTTATAGTATACGAAGCACTCACTATAAGAAAACATTTTCAGGCTCAAAAAATCCCAAAGTGTTTGTAAAATTTCATACAATTTGAAGTATGGACTATATTTATACCAGTTTTTCTTAATAAAATTATTATTAATTACATAATATTTCACTGAAGGTAATATCTCTCTATATTTAAAAAAAGGTTTCATGATGATTTAATAAATTTATTTATTTATCTCACACACGAGAAAAATAATAAAAAGGGAGTAAGTCCTGTTTAATATTATGGTTACAAATTGACAATTAGGTGAGATTTTCAGCTGTATCAACACTTCTTCAAGCTCACAAAGTTTAACGCAATATTACATTATAAATGTCTATCTGAAAATTGAAAGAGCTTTTTTGTATTATGCGGAAATGAAGATTTGAAGGTATTTTTTTTTCCTGCTTACAATATATGAAAAAAAAATAGAACTACGTAGTACATGCAAATTATATACAGTTTCATAATTTGAGCAATGAGTATGAACACTTGTATAACTTGTACAATAGGTGACTTGTATTAAGTGAAGTAATGATATGTATATGATAAAATGTATATATGATATATATATGATAAAAGTATATGATAAAATATTAAAAGGAATTTTAAAAATATGACAGGATACATATGGCATATACTTTACACCAGTGCTTCTCAAAGTCTGATTGTTTACAACCCAACATTCAATCATAATTTTCTCTCATCGCACCCCCTCCATACAATAACATTGTATTCAATTCAACAATACTATACTTTGATGCTTAAGATACAATACGATTTCAACCTCTTAAGTGCCTCCGGCGTATGAAAAAGTCTCGCTGAGCCCAAACATTAATTTCCCCGGGGTGTATCTATACATCTTTCCGAAGTATGATCTTTTCTGTGCTCTGCTAGCCATAAAATTATTCCGAAGCCTTTTGAATGCAATAAAATGACCTTGACAGTGCTGGCGAATGATTTACTTATTTCAGAGGGTTTGCTTATTTATTCCTTTCTCGGAGCCATTGAATCGCTTCCCAATGTTGTTATCTTAACTTAGTGTTTTAAAAAAAAGTAATTATCAAATACATTGTGCAGTACTGATCCATTTATAAGTGTATTGCATCAGTGTATACGAGTATTTTATTTTTTTAATACGTCAGAATGTATTTTGTTTGTTTTACTTTCAGTAAATTAATACTTTTTTAAAAAACTTTTGTTTTCGACTTTTCAATATGCTCGCACCCCGTCGCTTTGTTATCAAACGATAACAAAACGAGTTTGAGTTTGAGAAACGCTGCTCTACACCACAAAAAATATCATAAGTGAGGATAAGCACAAACGAATATTAAATATCACTATTTTGTACGATCTTCAAAATCAAAACTTGGAGTTCTTCCCTCTAATGTATAATAATAATTTTTTTGTTTTATTCTCTGGCATCGCAAGACAACTTTAAAGAGAAGCAGTTTAAAAAGATGTTGGTAGCAGTTAGCAGTTATTCAGCGCATATCCCACACACCCTCAACTTTCTTATTACTCCAATCCTGATTCGAAATCAAAACAGCTCCGACTACGAAAACAGAAACCAAAAAACACCAGTTACTCGATCGTAAATCAATTTCTTTCCTTTTTCCCACTAACCTTAACGGACCTGTCACTTAATACCCCTTTTCCGTTTTCCAAAGGGTGGAAAGGAGGTGGAGGAATTAATTTCCTCTCCTCCTGAGGGTGGAGTTGCTTTTTTTATTATTATATTATTCCAAGATCTCCCTCTTTTCTCAGCACACCCCAGAGGCGTACAACTCATCTGGTCAGAAAATTGCTAAGCAACCTGCACCCCCCAGAGATGCGAGAAAATCGAGGCGCGGGGTTGCGAGGATATTTTGATTAGTAGAGGGTGTTGGTTGCGTGTATGACAGATGGGTCATTAGAGGAAACGTTTGCCAGGCAATTACGCTTTTCTTTACTCCATCGATAGGGAAAAGTCACGTGATTTGCCTTTTGTATTGAAATTTGCATCTTGGGGAGTGGAATGGAAGAGAAATGGGTCTGCATATTTGGAGTGGAAGTTTACTTTCATAATACGATAAGTTGTTTGGAGTGTTTCGGGTGTAGAGCGTTGACACCAAATTGGTAGTGAAATGTTACATATTGGTTTTCATTCACCTGCATATGAGTTTGCAAGATTTCGGATGAATTTGAAAAAACAGTTGGGTGCTTACCACTTTATACTATCGCAACCGTATTGGCGACATTTGAATATAACTGCATGGAATCTAAAAACAGAATACGCTGACTGGAAAAAGGAGCGGGTATCGAAAAATACCATGGAAAAAATAATAATTAATTGTAAAGAAATAATAATCAACAAAAATGAATAAATACATATGAAAAACTGTATTAGAGATGTTAATATTTTTAAAAATGGTAACCGGGAAGATTTTTCGTATATTAATATATAATTTGATATAAATGTTTTTTATATTGTTCTTAAAGGCCGGATCTAGTGTTTTGAAAATATATAATTTAGAAGTGGATTTATACTCATATTTTAATATATAAAATTAGAGAAATTTAAAAAAAAAGGACCACACAAAAAAATCAGCTATTTCGATCGATAGTAACTCTGAAATTATTGTGAATTCCTCAAACAAACTTAATAAGATCATGTGAAGAAATCTTGGCAATATGTTGAAAACATGTTATTACTATAGAAGCATTTTCCATAAATTGAGGACATTTTGAAAATTTGCTTTTTTCATCCCCCCCGCAAAAATTGCTTTTAAAGAACTTTTTATTGCAATAATATTCTTAAATCAATTTTCTATCAGTATTTTATTTCATCTGGCACCAAATATATGCATTAAAAAATATTTATTCATTTCAAAATAACTGTACGGAATGTAATCGAATGTCCTAATTAATAAGTAATAACAATTCGATTATTTTCAAGAAATTTTATGTTAATAAAACATTTTTACTTACTAATATTTTGAAAACAATGGAAACAAAATACGTTTAATTTGATGTAATCAGAAACAAATGAAACACATTTAAAGTAATATAAACAACATTCCTTAAAATTATTGCTTTATGTATTTAACAATTCATAAAGGTTTTGTTTGCATACAATCCAAACAAATGCTCTTACGTATATCCATACTTATAATTAACCTTTGTATGATTTCTATACACAAGGTTTATTTGAAAACTCGACAAAGCTACCTGTTCCCTTTGGATCCCTATATCTAGTCTAAACTTTTGATAAAATTGAGGTCTCAAAGCTTTCTGAAACCCCCAGATCTTGGAGCTCGGCCACAAAACTGCCATCTCTAATGGCAGTTTCTAGATAAGTGTCGGCCATATATTCTTTCCAAGGCATTACGCCTCGAATATTAAACCTCTTGAATCTACTCCTAAGTGTTTGTCTAACAGTCGTTCCCCTCACACAGGCAAACAAAATGTCACACTTAAGAAGGGCTTACAACTTTTCCTAGAAGCAAATGGTTAGGTTCTATTTTCAATATAGATTTTTTTCAGTCTTTTCTCTTTGGGATCACGAATGAAGAATTTTAAGATTTTTTTAAGGGAAGAGGTAAAGTATTAGTGAAAATGGGGATTTGCGATATAATTTATTTTTGTTCCAAAGTTTATCATTTAAGTGTTTTTGAAAAAAATATTTAAAATTTAGATAGCATTTATGAAACATTATTTTCTCTTTATAGTATTTTTTATACACTGAATAAAAGTAATTTTAATCTATTAGAAATTTATTCTTGGTTTTATTAAGCAAATATAACTTAATAATTGCATTTGCTTAAGGGTAAGAATTACACTTTAATAAAATTTTATTTACTTATGAAAAGCAACAAAAAATATTTTTCTATTAAATTTTTTCAACTTTCCTTAGCTAAAAGCTTTGCTAATAAAAATACTTTTTTTAAATTTAAGAATTGAGAAATGGATGAATAAAACAAGTAATGTGATATACTGGTTTTTTCAATGCATGTCATATAATATGTGTTGTATTGTATTTTTTATTAAACCAATACCTATTTAATTTTGGTAGAAAAGCATAAAATTAGAAATGACTAGTTTTCAAATGTTCAAGCTCCTTTCATAATATATTAAGGACAACCTTTCTTTACCTTTACTTGTTTTATTTTAAAAAACTATCCGTTCTTTTTTTTAAAAAAAAAATTACAATGTTTTACTAACCAGAATAATTCTGGTATTCCTTTGAGAATTAATCAAAGTACTTGAATAAAAAATGGGTTTTCTCAATCACGCTAAAAATATTTTCTACAAATCCACTCCTGGAGATCTTTATTGTTCTAAGTATAAACGGCTTCTTAATTTAATGTTAGAATTCCGCGCTTTATTTTAAATAAGTAGGCAGTCTCTTCACGTAATTGTTCTCTAGACTAAATTTTTATCTAGAGCTAAAAATTTTAGATTCTGGACTAGACTTTTTGAAGTTATTATGAAAGCTGAGAAACGCTGACAGGATACTTCGTTTTGCCATTTGATTTCTTTAAATGGGCTTCATTTAAAAAAAATGTTCCATTAATTGTTAAGTTTAGCACAAGACATTAATGATTACAGTGTACAGTGATTCTCTAGAGTAGGGGTGTTCAACACGCGACCCGCCAGTACATAAGTTACGGCCCACCGACTATTTTTAAAAATGTTTAAATATCAGATTTTTAAAGTTTTTTCATTTTGGAATTTATTTGAGGGGAAATTTATATATATACTGGTGTGCAAAAATTAAGGATGAGACGGTTTTTTCAATATAACTTTGTACAAAAGCTTTCCAAATCAACACATTTAATACCGTAAGATCCCCAATACGTAAGGACATGTGTAATGTAAGCAACACTTACTAAAAGAGAAAATAGACGGATAAAAATAGAAGCTTGATTGAAAAAGTAGCATGGAGCGCAATGCGACTGAAGGCCGAAACATCCCTGTGATGGGTGCCCAGCAAGAAACATCCGGTCTTTAGTAGGGGATATGATCTCCCCTGACTGCTAGGCAGGTTTCACAGCGTCTGCCCATGCTGAGAATGAGGGTGTCAATGAGTTGTTGAGGCATTGCTGCCCATTCGTCTTGCAGCGCCAATCGAAGCTCCCGAATCGTTACTGGTGGTAAGGTACGAGCTGCCAAGCGTCTGCCTAAAAAATCCCATACATGCTCGATGGGATTGAGATCCGGAGATCGTGTCGGCCAATCCATACGTTCAATATCCTCACTCTCTAAGAGCTGTTCGGCAGCTACTGTGCGATGACATGGTTTATTGTCGTCCATGAAAAGGAACTGCAGACCCATAGCGCCTCTAAAAAGACGCCCATATGGAAGAAGAATCTCGTTACAATAACGGGTCCCGTTGATTGAACCTGCGTCGAAGATGTGAAGGTCTGTACGACTACCAAGCATGATGCCTCCCCAAACGAGAACACCGCGACCTCCATACCTGTCCCTTTCAATGACGTTCGAGGGATGATTGCGGCTTCCCCGCTCTCTCCAAATGAGTATGCGATGAGAATCGCTACTCAAACTGAATCTGCTCTCATCTGTAAAGAGTACTCGTCCCCATTCATTGTTTCTCCAATTCCGGTGTTCCCGGCACCACAGAGAACGCCTTCTCCGATGGGCAGGCGTTAAAGGTACACACCGTACAGGGCGTCGTGCAAACAGACCACCAGCGTGCAGTCTTCTGGCCACGGTAAAACGCGATATCGGTCGTCCAGTCGCCTGTGTCGTGTGTCTAACGATTTCTCCCGCTGTCTGCCGCCTGTTTCTTCTGGCCTGTAAGACAATGTTCTGGTCATCTGCGGGTGTGGTTCCTCGTGGACGACCACTACTGAACCCCGGATAGCTGTTGCTGTAGTTTGAAATTGTCTCCAAAGTCGTGAAACGATGCTGTGGGCAATTGCGAACTCTGCAGCCACACTTGTCACACTGCGGCCTTCTTCCAACTTCCCAATGATTCGACCTCGGGTAAAAGCATCCATATGTCGTCTAACAGATTGATTATTCGCCATTTTTCGCTGAGGCAGCAACTCGGTGTGATTTTAACTGCTATACGGCGTGCAATCTCTTTGCCAGAAATACTGATCTTACACCGACAACATGCTTTATACTACTCAGACACTCCCCCATTACGTCTACCTGCATATCTGCGCATGTGCTACCGTACATCACCTTACTTAATCTCCTGATTGGTCTTTCTGTCCGCTCTGCCTCTTCGTTCAGCTGATATGCTAATTTCTCGACTTCGTCCTTAATTTTTGCACACCAGTGTATATATAATGTATTTGCCTGTTATTTGTTCTTGTTTTAAAATAAATCCTTTTTGATAATAGAAATGTCCTTTAAATTAAATTAAATTAAAATTTTATTAAACAGTTACATTTGATTTTACTATAGTAAATTACATTTTTAATAGATTTTGAATTGCATTATGCATATCCTTTACTATGGCTGGTACATGATTCTCTGTGTGTGCGACTTTCGTTTCTCCTCCTCCTTTTCTGTTTGGAGTGCCCAAAAAGCAAGAGGCAGTCAGAGATGTTTTGTAAAGTTTAAAAAATATATACAGGACGGTAAAGATAAAGGGCAATATATACTTAATCTCTTGCGAATAACAACACTATCACATTTCAACAATGAGTAACAAAAGATCAATTCGATAGGAACACCGTAATTTTCAAGAAAATGGCAACTATAATATTTGAAACATTATTTGATTATTATTATTGCATCATTGCATTATTATTTTATATAAACATTATTATATTATCTATGTCTGTATACATGAAAAATAATGAAAACAATAATAATAATTCATTCTGTTTTAAATGTTCACTCCAATTAATGTTTTTTTTTTGTTTTCAAATCTCATGTAAAGGTAAATATTTTTATTTGCGTCCCGCGAGGTTATAATGTTTATCCGAAGTAACCCGCAAGGTCATTTGGGTTGGACACCCCTGCTCTAGAGCATAATGTTTTCGTTTTTTGTGCGTTTTGTAAGACAAATCAATCTGGAGAAAACTTCTTATTGTTTTTCCTCAAGGAATCCCAAGAAGCCCGGAAAACAACTGCGGTAAACGCTTCCGTCAAAATAGATTCATAACTTTTTTTGTTACGCTCTGAACTCTTAATATTATTGAAAAATGTGTCATTTAAAATAACACAACGTTATACCTAGTAGCTGTGAGTTAGGTCTCAGTCATTCTTAATATAAAGAAATTATTAATGAGCTTTCCTTTTTATTCTTTCATTTTCATTTCTGTAGAATACAACCCGTAATATAGGTTAATTAATTTTAATAATTTAAATTATCTTTCAAGTGTATTTTGTTTTAATTTCGAGGTAGATATGAATAATTTATTATTTCGAATAAAGTCAGTTAAATATAGATTGCAGTATGAAATATTGATACGGAAAATTGTTGTTTCAACATTATAAGAACTTATAATTTTATAGACGTATTTTTTTATTTTGCAAAAGAATAATGTGTTAGATCGCTATGCAAGCAAAATTTTCTAATTTTTTTTCCCATTTGCAAAGTGTCAGTCTAAAATAAACACAAGACAAATATCGTAACTCCTGATTTTGATCTTTTTTTTACATTTTCATTGATTTCATTTATTTTGTTATAGTGTTTGATACTTAACTGCTTAATGTAACGAATTAGAAGAAAAAACACATTTTTCCCTCTAGAAGGTACTTGGAGATTTAAAAATAGTGATGAATGTTTTTTTATTGCTTGCGATTCCCGATAGTCATACCATGATCTTGATGACTGTGATCTAGAAAAGCATTGTGGATAACAGCATTACTTTTCAAATAGCAGGAAAGCATAAAAGACTGAAGACTTGAAAACTGCCAGCTATGAACATTTCACTATCTATCACGGTTATAATTTCGGATATTGGATTCCATTCCGTGAAGCCCACGTGGGACAGTGCCAAATGGCGCAATAAATGCCAGCGGACACCTTTTGGAGTCCGTTATAGGATTTATGTTGCGTCATTTATTTTCCAAAACTGAAAAGTTCTTAAAAATTCTGAAAGATAATTGTAATTTTATGCTGCCACTTTGTAATTTACTTTGATTTTCTGAATATTTCTATTTGATATCTGATAAAATTAGATTACTAATATTTATTTTTGAACTTATCTTATTTAATACTTTCATTCGCGTTGTTTAATGGTACAGCACTAACGGAAAAATATATAATCTCTTCATATTACATAAATAAGAACCATTTGTTGGTTTTGCAAGATTAAGATTCTAGAAAAAAGTAGGAATGTTTAAAAATGTTTCATGTTTATGTTTATAAAACTATTAGGTATGCAATTCAGTATTTTGTAATCAAATGCACCGTTATTGAACACATACTTGTTACAAAGATTAATAATCGAAATGTTCAACAGTACTCTATCTATGGATTTTACCAATTATTTTATTTCTAGATGATGAGTACCTTTTAAAATAGGGACTTGTTTGATGGTTTAACATTTTCCCTTTTGCATATGTATGTATATATACACATGTAAATTTTTATATCCTAATTTTTTTTCTGTAGAATTTTTTCTTATTATTCCTCTCTAACAGAGAAACATTATTGTTCTCTTTAATTAATTTCATTTTAGTTCATTGTCTGGTTTATCATACACGTGCGTTAGGAATAAGCTTAACTTTTCAACATGGATCTGTTCTTTTTCTATTGTGTGGAAAATTTCTGCTCTGTGGAAAGGCGGATCCATGAAGCCTTGCTAAACCCTAAATCACTAGCCTAATTCAGCTACAGCTCTAGAAATCATAATAGGTCTCCATTTTAGTCCAAATACTCTTTTGTATCAACATTTTTTATGCCTCTTGAACTACAATTTCTTTCTTTTTTGGCATTGAATGTTATATAACTTTTTCACTTGGTATCTTATTTTATCTTGATATACTATATATATATATATATATATATATATATATATATATATATACGTATATATATATATATATATATATATATATATATATATATATATATGAGTATAGTGTGTAAAATTGACTGTTGTTACATACAAAACATAAAAAAATAACAAAAACAGAACACTGATTTTTTTTAGGCAAGATTAAAAAGGTAACATTGATTGCATTTTTAATATGTTTTAAGAGTTATGTTCTTACCAATATAGGTTTTGGAAATTTTCTACAAATTGATTGCATATACTTTTGTTGTTTAGTACAAAATTTCGTTTCTTCACCCAATCAAAGTAAATGTATTTTATCTTCAATAAATAGCGTTTTAACATCCAAATGTGGTATCTATTTATTAATAATGTATGGTTTGAATTGTGTTCTTGTTAAGTGTAACATTCTACTTAAAACATTAAAAAAGTTCTCACATTCCCTACATCCTTGACGAAATGGACAATTTGAGGACTTCGAACTTTGATACGTTTCAAATGCTTCAGACTCCTCTACCAGATAGTCTCTATATAAATTCATGGAACCAGAAGGGATTGAAATTGCATTGGCGTTCTATGTCATTTGTTATAATTGGAACCCACGAGTAAGCGCAGAATTTTTAACTTTCTAGAACAAAATCTCGCTGTAATATAATTAAAATGCATTAATGTATTATAAATTATGAATATGACAAATTATAATCATGTGATTGCTTATAAATGAATTATTACTTTTCTAAAATATAATAATATTTATAATATTCCAACGTCACCTAACTTCCAATGAATTTTTATTCCATGTTTACTTTTCTGTGATACAGAATGTAAAGAATGAGTTGCATATACAATTTTCATGACACTATAAAAATGTAGCTACTTTCAAAACGGATTCCGTGCTTTGTTAAAAATTCCTAACAGGAATTAACTAACTTGTCTTCATAAAAATGATATACTTTCGAGAATAATATATATAAGTTGGAATTATATATATACTTATTATAACGAACAAATATGTTTCGTTGAAAATAATACTTTTGATGATTGATTCAGATCTGTTAACAATCGGAATTAATAGATATACCATAAAACGAATAAAGAGAACTTAGTTCTATTTCTTTAGATTCCTTTCATTGCATCGAACAAAGGATATTCGGTTCTTGACTCGATCTGTTCTTTCGTCAATATTTTTGTAACAGACATTGTATTACAATTGTTCGAGACAGGTACTCTATGAGATAAATCATGGTCTTCTGCAACTTCTATTTTCGATATGCTTCTGAAAATGCTGCTGTCAAAATTCATTATTGTAGAAATAGGCATTTCTTTTGTTCTCATATTGGAAACAGATTGATTTTTTGCTGTTCGAGCCAATTGAGAATAGTTATCTTTTCCAAGTAATTCTTATTATGATTTTAAATTTAAGTTGTTTTCTCAGATACTTGTATACAAATTTTCTTTCCAATGACTTTTTTATAAAAACAATGAATACATCCTAACGGTAAGGCAAATAAAATAATTATGACAATGATAAGATGTAAAAACAATGGAGATAATGAAATTGCTACGAATTTTGCGTAATTATTGCTTAAAATAGTGTAAATGATTTGTATCTAGATGTTTAATACAGTAATGTTATTTTCTGTAGTATTTATTTATGCTAAAATTGTAAATTCGCAATCAATGCCGTCTCTTAAAATTACAATGGTCTTTCATTTGAAACTTGGCGAAGTTTTAGTGATATAGCCAAGTCGCGCGCGCGGCATCATTTTTGGCAATCAACTTAGGTGAGTTGGTTATCATAATTAGATTAATTGCCAGATGAAGCAAAAATCATTGGATAGATGACTTCTTCAGCAATGAAGACTATGATAAGATTTTGTGATATATCGGAAGAATGAGATTTGGCTGTGTTTAAGTAAATTTAAATTGTTGTGAATAATTATATATATAAATATGATTCTATTGTTGTTGTTAATGTAGTCAGGTCGAGGCCCACGACATTCATCATGGAAAGGGGCTATATATGCGTCTTACTTTGGCTGTAGCCTTGAGCATCATACAGATAACAGTAGTATTTAACTCGGCTCCTCCCCAATTTTCAGGGAGAACACCCTGGGGGAGGGTCAGAGGCCTTCCACCTCTCATCCCCTGCTACCAACTTCATAACTTGCGGCTTAATGGCTGTTTACAGTACCCCTTTGCCGTGAAGGCACTATACATTTATAAACATCCACGTCTTCTCCGGGATTCGGACCCTGGCCCTACGGCACATTAGTCAGCGTCGCTAACGACTATACCGGGTGGGCAACAATATGATTCTTCAATATTGATATAAAAGGAGAATTACTGTACAAGAAAAAAGAGGAGAGATCTTAAAAATATTTATTTTCTTTTGAGGCTAAAATTACAAGAGTGTGTTGTATTTTTGGGTTAATTCAGTGGAATATGTTCAAATGTACTCTTATGTAACTGGAAAAAAATGACAATTTAAAAATTTCATTTCACATTTATTTAGGGAAAAAAAGACTACCTTAATAAAAACAAGCATCACTTAAGCCAACAGATTTTTTCATGTTAGCTTTGTCGAAAGACAATAGATTTCGAATGTATACAAAGAAAATATTTTAGATGAAATTTATTCAGCTAAAAACAATCGTAAAAAATAGAGTTGCAGTTATTTTTTAAGCTCAAGGAAATAGGAAGTTTGAAATACTTGAATGTTAACCTCCCCTCACATGATAAGAACACAAAGTTATGAGAATTGATTAATTTTTTAAAAAGAACTCGTGTTGAACACGTAAATTAAAGTTTAGTTTAAGTTTGATTTGAAATTAGAATTCACACTATAGTTATTATTCAAAGAAACTTTAAATTTTAAAATAGAACATTGACATTTTCCTCAGCAAAAATATATCTGTATGATACGTAACTTATAAACTTGACAACTTAACCATTTTCTTTATATCTTAAAAATATAGCGTCATCAACATCGTTAAATTTAACTGAACAAAAATTGAATCTTTTATCTTTTTTTCTGACTAAGTACATATAAAAGCTAAGAGTTTTAAGGTATCTGAACAGGTGGAAATGAGCAAATTCTGTCAAACCACATATTTTTTGCTTTTTAATTTATTGAATAGAGCTATCTTTTTTGTCTGCATAAAACATTTTTTGTCTCTACTCCATCTAGAGGCTAAATAAAATTAGAAAAACCGGAAGGGTGTCTTTAATCTACCAGAAGTGGACATTTAAATTTTTCGAAATTTACTATGGTGAATTTGATAACTCAAAATGTTATAAACGGATTTCTATAAAACTTTTTGAACCTGATACTTATATTATTTTCTAAATAATGTACTAAGATATTTCTTATTGTATGAACCTTTTTTGAAGTTTTATTTCGAGCTATTGTTTAAATAATAGTCTCATAAAGAATGTCGCATTTCTTTTAATATTTACTCAATCAGCTCTAAAATTTTTAAATTTTAATAAAACATTAAAATTTTAATGCACTTTGTAGATAAATGCATCTAATTTGTTTTAGTAATACTTTTACTGATCAAAGTTTATTACTTTTTTTTTCTCTAACTGCTTTGAAATTTTTCGAAAAAGTTGCTAAAATTTCAAAATATTTTTTTTAATAAATTTTAAAAAGTATCCGCACTTTTGGCCACCACTGTATATAATTAAATATTGCTAGTTAAATATTAATATTTATTGGTATCAATTTCTAAAAAAGCATTTATAATGTTTTAGCTCGTTATTTTTTTAAAAAAAGCACTCCGAACATGTTCAGATATCTTAAGCTATGCGTAAACTTATCCACATTTAACCATTACTTCAAATCCACTCTTAAATCTACTGTTTAAGGCTTTCACTTCTGGACCATCTCTGCTACTGTAACAACATCAAAGAGGTAACATTTCAATTTTAAATTCATACCCGATCAATCTATCCTCTACTAAGATTCGATAACTTTTCACATTTTTGTCACGGACTTTCTGCTTTGACACAAATTACTCATGAGGATTCTGTGATAAACTCTTCTCTGTAAACACTCTCCAGTTGATGGCAAAGTAAACATAGACACTGACCGTCAAGTAACGCTGCCGATCCGATTGTACTCGTACGCTGGGAGACCGGGATTTGACAGATTGCTTTTACAGTCCACTGCGTCCATTAAAGCCCTCCTATCACCAAGACAGCTGTCTGTGTCGGTATCCTGCGGAATAATTATTTATTTCTTAGAATTCACCATGTCTGCTGGTGTTACACCGATTGACTACACCTTGCTTTTGTTGAGAATTCCGTAGAATAATTCATTCGCTGTTGGGAATACTCAAAGAGATTTAAATATATTACTCGATGAGACGATTGTGAATGTCATATGTTTCTAACGGAATTCAGAGAAATAACTTAACGTTTTTGCTTCTGTGTTTCCAAATATATGGATTCTAACATACCGCTGCATTTGTAAAGAGTGTGTTTGATATAATATCGAGTAGGTATTGATTAGCTCTGTGTGAGAAGATATTATTTTATTCCCTCAATAATTTATAAATTTATTTAAAAATCTACTTTGGTAAAAATGCTAATGTGTGTATATGTCTCGCAGACAAATATTTATCAATATTACGTAACTATTAGATGAGACATGTATTCTTCATCCAGTAGGAATTTTGATTTCGCATTTTTAATACTTATTATTACAGTTTGGTATTAATAGCTTCATTTTAATAAAGTAAATTTATACTTAAAAATTCAAAAAAAAAGAAGAAAATATTTTTTCATTGAGTTGTTATTTAAAAGAAGAATTGGATTAGATTGAAAATCATGATTACGAAACTTTTTTTAAATATCATATTCAGAAGTCTGAATATCTAAATAATAAAGCATTAAGTCTTAAAATTCTATTGTTCTTAAGTATTGGAAAGATAGACGGAGACTAATGACCTAGTGTTCAAATGTCTGGCATTTATATAAATAAATAAACATTTATATACGATGAATAATTTCGTCTTTTTTTTTTTAAAATACATTTACCTGGGTGATTATTCGAGCAAGGACATTATTAACACATTTAAAACATTATATTCCAACATCAAAACTACATTAAAGTAGCGTTTCTCAAACTATGGGGAGTGACAAATCTACGAGGGGTCTCGAACATATTGAAAAGCCGAAAACAAAGGATTATTTTAAAAAAATATTAATTTACTCGAAGTAAACAAACAAAATACATTCTCGCATAATAAAATACACATTTACACTGATATATTACACTTATAAATGTACCAGTGCTACACAATATAATTTATAATTATTTTAACAATACTAAGTTACGAACAAGTTTATTAATTACCAGTGAGCTTGTCATAAATATAATTAAAAACAAAAATTAACATCTTGATAATTTGTACGGTTTATAGTTAATCTCTTAACTGCCGATTAAAAATTACACGATTCGCTTCCCCGTGCCAACCGTTTTACATGCAGGTGCGAGTATGTGATGTATTGAGGGTGGGGAGGAAAATAAAGAAGCAAATAATCTGAAATAAGTAAATCCTTCACGAACATTGTAAAGGTCCTTTTTTGTATTCCAAAGCCTTCGGAATAATTTTATGGATAGCAACTCACACAAAAGATCGGAAAGATGTATATATACGTCCGGGATTATATATATTTTTACGTCGTAGATAAACGTTTTGGCTTAGCGAGACGTTCACCTACGTCGGTGGTGCTTAAAAGGTTAAAGTAGTTTTAGCGTCAAAGTATAGTATTATTGAATTCAATACATTGTTATTATAGGGGGGACGAGATGAAAATTGTGATTGGATATTGGGTCGCGAATACTGCAACTTTGAGAAGCACTGCATTAAAGTAATAATATTCTGATTAAATCAAATGTTTTACGAGTTTAGTAAGTGAGTGTAGGATTTAATGGCGCAAGAGCCAATTTTGGCTAAGCTGCGCCAAACAACGTTTTAAATATTTAAAGTATAAAGTTCATTAAGCGTGTTATAAAAAAACCATTTTATGAGTAAAACAGTAAAATTCCCACAGTATAAAAAGTTTTAAAAGTTACATTAAAAAATGGCAAGAAGTAGACAACGTTTTAAAAGCGATATATATCTCTATATATATAAGACGCATTTGTTGTCTGTTTGTCTGTTCCCTCATAACTCGAGATCCAGACACCCAAATAACGTGACACTTGGTACACGTACACAAAATTACACCAGAAAGGTTCTTAAATAGGT
Organism: Trichonephila clavipes; assembly: GCA_019973935.1. Lineage (NCBI taxonomy): Eukaryota > Metazoa > Arthropoda > Arachnida > Araneae > Nephilidae > Trichonephila > Trichonephila clavipes. The sequence continues at coordinate 159,296 of BMAU01005115.1, read as the reverse complement.
TTGGCTTTCATAATTTCTTCCAAATTTTTTAAATTTTAATTTTTAAGTGATTTTCCAGTGTTATGACGTCATATGTAGTCACGTTTCTCACTAAGTGGACAATTTATACTTTACATGCATTTTTTCAAGATTATTACATATTTTTACTGTAGCTTTGTTTATCGGTTGGAACATTTATTCAATTTTTCTATTCTTTGATATTTAATTAGGATTATTTTTCGAATAAATAATTTTTTAAGGATAATTCTTTAACAACTAAAACTTTGTTTTGTTGTTTTGGCAACATTTAGGTATTATCGCGGGATGTTTATGTGCGTGATTTTGCTTGCAAATTATAACTTATTTATTTATTTCTTTAGAATGCGAAGATTATAATTTTGACAAACTAAAACTTCTCATTGATAAGGGTTATATTTCAGTTCGGTTCAAATGTAGTATAGGGGGACACTTTGGATTTGGCGATTTTTCTTCGGATTTTTATCTAAATGTCATGGTGAGATATCGAATTCATTCTAAAATAAATAATACCGAAAAAGTACCTTGGGGACCACTTTTAGTAACCAAAATAAAGGACTGCGCCAAGTAGCCCCCCTATACTACACTTGATCCAATAATATGGTTCTTTGCAATTTCATGTGTCTTTATTTTAACCTTTAAGGGTATAATACTACTGGCTTCAGTGCATAAAATTGCCATGCAGAAAATCATACTGCCCAAGCAAAAGCAGTGCTGGTAGTAATTACATATCAAACTGGAATAGGCATCAGAGAATGAGCAAAACAGACAAATGGCTTAAATACCTTTTGAGGAAGCAGGTGGTCATAAGATAAATTATTTTTGGAACTTATGTACTATCCTGGCAATCGCCAACATTCAAAATAACTTGCCAAGTTGGCAACCCCGATTTTACATGTCATATATATATGTTGAATTTTGAGTCGTGCTTCGTTTCATATATCGCCAATAAGTTGCGGTTATATGTAAGTACCTTATTTTTTCAAATTATGCTTTTGCATTGATAAAGTTAGTTCAGTTCTTTTTATGTCGGTTAATGTTAGTATTGTACTTCATTTTTTCAATTTATTTTTATGCTCGGGATGTATATATACTTTGGATAATTTTTGTAGTACTTGCGTATTATTGCACAATCGCCAACGTTCAAGTCAACTCGCCACTTTGGCAATTCCAACTTTGTGCGAGTTGAATTAGCAATCATGTGCTTCATTTTGTATAATGTCACCAATAGTTTGCAATAATACATAAGTACCTCTAATTCTGTACATTACTATAACATTAGACTGGCCGCAACATACCAATTTGGCGTGATTTCAGAATCATGCCAAAATGAGTATGTTGAGGAAGCAGGTAGTGGTAAGATAAATTATTTTGGCACCTATGTGCTATCCTAACAACCGCCAACATTCAAAATAACTTACCAAGTTGGCAACCCTGATTTCGCACGTCATATATATGCTGAATTGCGAGTCATGTGCTTTGTTTCATATAATGTCGCCAAATGGTTGGGGTTATAAGTAAATACCTTATTTTTTCAAATTATGCTTTTGCATTGATAAAGTTAGTTCAGTTCTTTTTATGTCAGTTAATGTTAGTATTGTACTTCATTTTTCAATTTATTTTTATGCTCGGGATATATATATATATACTTTGATAATTTTTTTAGTACTTGGGTATTTTTGCACAGTCGCCAACGTTAAAAAACTCGCCACTTTGGCAATCCCAACTTTGTATGCGTTGAATTGGCAATCATGTGCTTCATTTTGTATAATGTCACCAATAGGTTGCAATAATACGTAAGTGCCTTTAATTCTGTGCATTACTATAACATTAGACTAGCCGCAACATACCAATTTGGCGTGATTTCAAAATCATGCCAAAAATGAGTAGTTAACCAATATGAAATTAATATTATGAGTATTATCTTAGCCTGTTTTATCTTTCCCTCCAGAGTAATCCTTAATTAATTCAATATATAAGTTTTGTTTTTTTTAATATTTTAGTACTTAAATTTTTTTGGTTATTATGTACTACAAATATTTTTTTTTGCACATTGTGATGTCTTTGGCAAAATTAATCAGTGGTATTTTTCTTAAATATGTTTTTTTTATCTGTTTTTCTGTTTTTGACAATTTTTAAAATTTTGTTTGATGTCTGTCTGAAATGCAAATAGCAAAATAAATATTTTACAATATATATATATATATATATATATATATATATATATATATTGTGTTTGTATGAAAATGTTTATACTGATTTATTCAAAATATTGAGTCGTCTTTTATTTTTGATATCTTTTAAGATTTAATTTTATGTTATAACTAGCTATACCCAGCTAAATGTTGCTGTTGCTCAGTCAGCTTTAAAATACTGGTACACCATAAAAGTATGTCATGAAGCTTACAAAAGTAATAATACACAAGAATTCAAACAAATCTATATGCATATAAGACGCATTTGTTGTCTGTCTGAATAAACTTTCTCTTTCACACTACATCATTTGGATAAATTTTCAAAATTTGTTTGTGTGGTTAGTAATTAATTATAATGCTATAATTTTAATTGAATAAGCAGATATTGCATTTTTATGTATAAAAATAGTTATAACTACTGTACTGTATTTTTTCAGTGAGTGAATATTAACGTTGCACTGTTCAGCTACATGAGCGCTTTTGGCGACGGACCATATAATTTTGAACCATAGTCAAGTGACGTGGACAACACCTGAGCTGGCACCCCCTTCTCCTAACTACCATGCCACACCAATTTAGCAGGAATATTCTACCAATACTTAGCTGGAATATTCTTTGAAATCCACTCTTCCAAGATATATGATGGCACGGGTTCTATGATGAGTATTTTAACGGGGAAGGCAAATAGTTTTGTAGCAGATATTACATTTTCAGCTGCGAGCGTTTTCAGCAGATTGCAAAGATTATCATTTTTGTGCCCCAAAAATAGTTATTGTCAAAATTTAAGTGTCTTATGTTTATGGAGACCTTAGAAAATGATTTGACTATTTATTTTAAGTGAATGGTGTATATAATTAATTTTACAGTGGAATATATTTAATTAATTTATTAGCTCTAACCGATTAAATTTCCCTAAGTGGAGTATTTTGTTTATGTATGTCCCTTTAATTTTCAATGTAGTGACCTAAAAAAATATTGCATGAAAAAATTTCTGTAGATCATAATGCGGTAGATAAAGCATTAACGTGCATCGCTCTCCTACACGGCGGGTCTTACAAAGCTCTAATAAAGTTTGAGCTATGAAAGTAGCTAGACATTTGCCAACTTGACTCTATTGTCAACATTTCGCTATTTTTTCCATTGAATCGCCATTGTTATTTAGGAAACGGTGTTGCTTGCGAGTATTACAATTTTCACATAAAATAAATTTAACAGAAATTTATATTAATGTATGACACTTTCAGTTATAAATTATTTACAATATTTTAAGCGTCAGAAAACTTTTAACAATGTGTTACTTTTGCTGAGCAGAGATCAGCTTAGGGAGGTATTTTCAAAAATCAACCCTCAAGAGTTTTACGGGGAGTTATAAATATAAAAAAAAAATCCTTTTATCAGCTATTAGATCTACAGACTTAAAATTTAACAAAGGTATTTTTCTTTTCTTTTTTTTTCTTCAGCCGAGATATGTGAAAAGCTTTTTTTGTTTAATTTGCAATTCACTTAAAATTAACTCATTAAAAACTTCTTTATCCTTCAATCTGTATTGTTTAACCTTTTCAGTTCACCCGTGCGAAGAACGGGTATACCAGCTAGTTTCGAAATAAAGTGACGGTGTGAAGTAATCAAATTACTCACATTTTTGTAACATGTAAGGGAATATTCCTCAATATTATTATGTTTTTTATACATTTATCCGCGTCATATTCAACGATGTCCTCATCTGGGGAGTTCTGTTCAGATGTGATTTCTTGCGGTTTCTGTTGTTTCTTCTTTATTTCAAATATGGTATTATTCATTTTTTTAATTAGCTCTTTTCTCTTTTTTTTAATCGGGTTATTGTTTTTTGTTTAGTATCCTGTATTGAAGGAGATGCAGAAGAGGGTCTAACACCGGAGCTGGATAGGAAAGCGGATATATTGGATGTGGAAGGGTTGTTGTTGGGTATAGGATTCTTTGGTGGAATTGCAGATATGGAGGGAAGTAGTTGTGCTTGAGTTGACGAGGATGATGTGGAAATAACCAGAGTGGATATTGATATATTTGGTTTAGAAGAGATGAAAGCTGTTGGAGTAATTTTAAAGGTGGACATTATACTTTTTTGATATTTTCATCTGTCTGAGTAGCAGCATATATTGGCGAAGATTTAGCACTCTGAGTATATGTTTGAGATATCTGAGGAGATACTAATTTTCTAGCTTCTAAATAAGAAATATTTTTGTTTGTTTTGATTTCCTGTATTTGTTTCTCTATTTTCCGTTTGGGACATAATTTAGAATCTGCAGAGTGAAACAATGAACAATTGATACATTTTGGCTCTAGACTGCAATCTGTAGAAGAATGCCCAACGGATGCACATCTAGAACACGTTAATTGACCGTGGCAAGAAGTTTGGGAGTGTCCGAACCTCTGACACTTAAAACAACGTAGAGGATTTGGTATGAAGGGACCGATCTTGCAGTTTAAATAACCAGCCTTTATTGTTGTTGGAGGTTTGGGGTTATCGAATGTTAAGATTAAATGTTTCGTGGGAATAACTTCAGCATCTTTTTATAGTGATTCTCCTGATCTGAATTACACCCTGTCCTGAAAATCCCTCAAAGATTTTAGCCTCAGGAGTGCACATCAGGTCAGGTTCAAAGATGACACCTCGGCTTGAGTTAAGAGATTTGTGAGGACTCGCTGTCAAAGGGCAATCTAAAATGTTTTTGCCAACAAAAAATATTTTGTTCGCAAAGCAGATACAGTTTCAATTAACAAATCAGCCGAACGTAGTTTTTTAACGGATTTAGGTTCTCCGCCTATTCCGTGAATAGCTTTTGAATTGCAAAAGGAGATTTTCCTGTCATTTCATAATTAGGATATAAATTCAAAAATCGGCAATACGTAGCAATCTGATCAATGTTATGATTGGGTAATACGAGGCCTTTTACCCGGGCACAGCAGCACTGGATCCATAAGTGCGTAATACAAATTCGTCCTGGCGTGCCTCCACCCAGTTTACGAGTTTAGAGTTATATTAATTATTTCTAGCTTCTTTCATAGAGCGTGGCCATCTTGTGACATGTATTTTAAGTGAGAGTTACAACAGCATCTGGCTATAAAGCTGCACGAGGGCGTTTAGTAACAGACCTAAAGAAATGAGCCACGGTCAAATGACGAGGATGACACCTGAGCTGGAAGCCCAGTCTTCTAACTTCCACACCACACAACGTGTATCAGCTCTCTCAGCATGGCGGGTCTTCAGCGGTACTAGACTCGAATTTATGACACATCAGCCACAAGTCTGCTACCTTGACAACTAGGCTATTTCGGCATGCGTGTTTTTAAATAATTTAGCAATAAAACGAAAAATGTTTCTTTCTGTATTTAGAGATAGATGCAAGAAATTTCGAATAAGTTTAAGTATTAAGGGGACTTGGCACCCTTTGAGCAAACTTCTTTATTTACGTATTTAAAAATTATATTTTAACATTTTATACAATGTTTCTATTCAAGAAAATGTTACCAGATGAAAATTTTCATATATTATTCACACAATTTTAAAAATTTAAATTTTTTTGAAGAAAATTGGGAAAATTTTAAAATCCTACTCCTTTTGTAAAAATTAATTTTTTGACCTGAAATTTTTTTATAATATTCTTATGGATGTTCTTAACAACTTAAGGGATCGATTTTAGAATAACTTCATTCGTTTTTGAGAAAAAAAATAAAATGTTGATATACAGGCTAAAAATCAACGAAAAAACCAACATGTCTTACATTTTATTTTTTTTTAAAAAAGTATTCAGTTTATAGCAAAACGAATCCCTAATTTTATTACATGCTTTATTTTTAACAGGCAGGAAAAAATTGAAGTGATTGGTAAATAATTGTCGAAGGAGTAGCATTTTGAATGCACTAAGGTTTCGAAAAACACAAACTGAGAAAAACCACTTTAAAGTTTATAATTCTGAAAAATAATTATTATAAGCTTAATTAAACTTAAAATACCACTTTTAAGATATTACTTATACGTTTTTCTTTAAAATAATTGCATTTTCATATGTTTTCAACCCACACATTTTTATAAATGATCAACTTTTAGAGAGTACTAATTGCACAAGAAAACTCAAGAAAAACTTAAAAAAAAAAAATTCTGTCACGACAGAAATTTTAGCTGTTTTTCTTCTTATAATATTAAAGTATTACATTTGTATGAAAAGTATATCAGGAATAAGAACTGAAATTATAAAATTATTAATATAAAATGCCTTAATTTAAAAATTTTACATGCACATATTTCACAAGGAAGAAAAATTACATTATTGTATTGCCTCGGAAATATTCTGCTTTTTAATACTACACATTCTTTTTATAGTTATTATTTCTATTTATAAAATAGATTTTTTTATCATAACGCATTTTTTTAGCTTTTTTTTCTAAAAAGGGGGTGTGGCTGAATTGCCTAATTTGTTTTCAAACGAAGTTTTATTCATCTTCTAACTTTCCGACATGCACAAGTGATATATCAATCGAAAGATAATAATGCAAAGAATAAGATGAAATGAAAATAAAAAAACGATAGGTTTGTGATTTTTAGGTACCAAGTCCTCTTAAACTGAAATAACTACTAAACTCTCTTTTTAAGCCATGCTATATATTAAATTGACTAAGCAAGATTGAAATAAATATTAATCATGAAATTTTCTAAAAAAGTATGTTTTAGCTGTACATTTATACAATATTTATAATTTTTGTTTTTCATAAGTAAAATGTCGAAGTTTAAAAAAAATAGGTACTCCATGTCAGTATATATTTTTAAATTTTGAAACAAAGTGCAAGAATAATACTTATTCTTTCAGTGATTTTACATTATCATTTATTCTTTCTTAGAGCTTTTTCCAAGAGTTTGAAATAAAAAAAATATACTACCTCAAAACCTTTATCTGCTGTAATCCAATTACATACATTTTACTTATCAGAAAAATGAGTTATCTTATTTCATTTAATCATTCAACCATATGTTATAAAAAAATTACTTTTTAAAAAATATTACATGAAAGCTTTATCTTTTAATTAAATGTATTAATTAAATTTAATTAATTACAAATAAGTGTATAATTTTAAGTTAATTATTATGGTTTTATTCATCACATATTCACTTAAGAAAATTCTGAAAATTGTCCAACTTATTTCAAAAAGTATATTTGTTTGCTCATTAAATACTATTTAAAAACAAAATTGAAACAAAGGATTGCTTGTTTCATTTTTCAAAAATGATTTGTTAAAAATATGTTATCAATTTATAACACTTAGTACCATTTGATCCGAAAAGTATTTAAGTTTATGTCCTTTTTGCAATAATTGAAAAAAATTATATAATATATCGATTGTTTGAAGGTTCACTTACATTTTGTTTCTCTTCAAAATTGTTTTTACATTCCCTTTTATGGGATTTAAAATTAATTTATAACACTTTTAAATCATTTTTTTCTGCATGCAAAACCTATAATTTTCATGTATTTCTCCGAAACATGGATTTAATACATAAAAGCTACTTTTTTTTAATTTTTCGAAAGAATTTTCTAAAGGTAAAATGAAAGTTTGGTTATTCCAAAAGAACTACTAAAATGTTTTATTTCAGGCATACAATTTTGGAAAATTAAACTCTTTTTTTAAAAAAAAAGATATATACTAAATTTTACTTTCATGAAAATTCAATTATAAAGGAATGTATTTAATACTTGAAACCCGGAAACGCGTTTCTGAACTAAAAGATTTTCAAAGATTATATGAATTGTTTGGTAATAATATAATTTTTTAGTTTTCTTTTAGATTTTACGAAATTGTAATGTTATAAATATTTAACTACATTATTTATAATCTGGTTTATCGATTTTATAAATAGGAAGAAAAAATAAAATTTCATTAAATTACTCTAACTCTGAATAATTCTACTCTGGTTATAAAAACTACTCTATTGATTCAATGCTTTTTACTCCTTCTGTGGTACAGTATATTCAATTTGAAATGACCGATACAAAACTTCAACAAAAATAATTAGCTCCATAATTTAAGTGTGTGTCTTAAAGAAAATTTTTAAATATTACCCTATATACGCATTACAATTTAATAAATATGGTGATAAAATGTTCGTATTGTTTCATTACATTTTACTGTACATAATATTATACAATTATGAAAAAATACTAATAGTATAATCTAAAATTTAGTAAGCGGATCAGGATGAGAAATTATCCTACAGCGAAACAAATGAATGGATAGGAAATTATTTCAATTAAAAAATAATTGGATGACTTATAACAAAGTCCGACAGTTCCTAACTGAGGTACTCAACACAAGACTAAATCCACCTTTGTCTTCGATGCCAACTGTCAGCCGACATGTTATAAATTGATGAAGATCTCGGATGTTGTCTTATGTGATTTCTCACTAAATTGTATATAACTGTAGAGCTAAAATATACGTTTTATAAACATAAAGAGAATTGCATTTTATAATTTAATAAAAAGTCGATGTCTTAGAATCTTATTATTAGAAGATATGTAATTTAAACGATAACTAAATTAACAGCTCATGTTAAATGAGTAATAAGTATATGGAGATTTAAATGTAAATAGATAGCGCCATCTATACAGTAAGAAAAAAGCTTTTTTTTTTACGAGCGACTTTTATCTAATATCCATTAGATAAATATGAGTTTTAAAAATTAAAGAGGTAATCCCTTTCAAAGCAAAATCTGAAGAATATTTATGTAATTTTTTTAAAAAAAAATTAATCTGATTTTTTATATAATAAATTTTTATTACGATGAATATAATGTTTCTAGAAAAGAACTTAAATCTTGTGAAGCCATACTGTACATAAAAATATATAAAAGTACAATAATGTATCTGTATAAATGTAATAATTCGCTTAAATTTTCTTTCAAGGGATTTTATGTCAAAATAGCCTTGAGCCCTCAAAGATATTGCATGACAACTAATTTTTAGTTTACCTGCACAACTTTATCTTTTAGAAACAAATGTTGCAATTATGTTTTTTTAAGAAAATATAATGCAATTTCGCATCTTCCGTGTACTTTGACCAATCACAAAACCCTTTACAGCAGTGTTTCTCAAACTGTGGAGCGCGCCCCCTAGAGGGGCGTGATAACCCTACAATTTCGAGTATATCGAAAAGTCGAAAACAAATATTATTTTAAAATTTATTAATTTACTGAAAGGAAGCAGAAAAAATAATATTTTCTGAGATTATAAAAAAATACACATTTACACTGATAAAATACACTTAAAAATGTATCAGTACTGCACAATATATTTCATATTTAATTTAACAGTACTAAGTCAAGGACAAGTTTAATAATTACCAGTGGCTTTATCTTGATAATTTATACGGTTTATAATTAACCCTCCAAGCGGTTAGCACGGCTTTTTCTGCCCTACTAGAGAGGCTTCAAAAACGGACAACACGGAATTTTCCGTAAGGCAGGGGACTCACCAAAAATGCACCAAACGTAATTTTACCACCTCAAGTAACGTGATCGAAAGCGGAAAAGCCGTGTTTTTCCAAATTCTCCCCCTCCCCTTTAAAGGCTTAACATCTTGAAAGATAATTAGAGATGGTCGGGGAGACACAATGGACATTGAGGGGAAGTTTTATGGCTCGCGGGGAGACCGGTTCTTCCCCTGCAGCAATTGTAAAAAACTGGGAATAATTTCTTTAAAGTCGTATTGTAGATTTATATCAAAGTATATTATTATTTAATTCAATACATTATTATTGTATGTAAGGGGGGCGCGATGGAAATTATGATTGAAAATTAGGTCGCGAGTATAGAAAGTTTGAGAAGCACTGCTTTACAGGAAATCAAATGATTTTAAATGCTTCCGTCTTATGAAACGTATAGGAAGCTGAGTTCTCCTGAGCGAGCAACGAATGTATTTGTGACACGTTCTTATACATTCACGTGTTTGTCCTTTTGTGTTGTACTTTTAATGTCTCTGCTGTATCTGGTTGTTCATCAATAAAATATGGATTTTAAAGTAGTGAAAAGTCTGCTCCATTCTTCAACGACATAATATCCTCTCGGTTACAGTTATCGTCATAATGTAAGTGCCATCTGCCACATATATATATATGTATGACCGAATTAGCCTATCGATTATTGCAGGGGGGGCAACACGTGGCACGGCGGAGTTGTAATAGTGACGCGAAAAGATTTATAGAAAAATTTTAAAAATTAAAAATATAACGATTAAGATCTTTTTTTACAATTTTATTGAAAAGCGTTTATTTAAGACAAAAATAAGTAAATAACTAAAATCTTCAAAATTTATTTTAAATACGCTTGATTGAACTTCAATAAAAAATTATCATACAGAGAACACTCCATTGTGTGATGCAAATGGCTGATGTAAATTTCCCATGGTTTGCATGCTTTATTTATGATGTTGCAATTTGTGTGGCCAACAGTGTACTTCCACTCAAACTTGGCGGGGATTTCAATAAAGATGAAGGTTTGAGATTAGTACAATTTTTAAAATTATAGCTTCATTTGGATTTTGCTTCTGGTAGAGCATTGGGGACGAATACATATGGTGTTTTCGTGGGCCTCGTTCTGACTACGTCAGACAGGTGGCATTAGCCACAACAACAACAACAACATATGGTGTAACTCTTGATGCGACGTTCTTACGCTTCGGAAATCAAGTATCCCCGACGTCTTTAGTTACCGCAGTCTTCTGGTCAAAGTGTTTAATAATGGCGAGAGTATTAACGCAATTATTACTCAAAATGATATTAATAGTGAAGTAAATCAAACTTCATAACAATGTGTGTGTGTGTGTGCTCATGTACTATGTGAGTGAGTAACATATATTTATGTAACATAATGAATGTATATTGTTATATATATATATATATATATATATATATATATATATATATATATATATTATTTTATCGAATAAATATAAAAAAACGTGAATAGAATAAAGAATATACATGCATACTTTCAATATCATATGAGATCCATTTATTTACCCTGTTTACCTACTGCATAATCAAAGACAACCGTACTAAAGAGTAAACACCAGTCGAGCATCGGGGCCGACACACACACATTTTTTTACATAGGTATGGATATATGCATGTATTTAATAAAAATCAATGAGACAAAAACATTCAAAATAAATTAGTGTAATTTAATTGACATTTAATGAAATGCATTATTCATTTGCTTAGTATGTTCATTGCTTCTTTCAAGCATTAAATTTTCTGATAAGGGAGCAATCGGAGATCTCGCTTGTTTGAACCAAACAAATAAACCCGTCTGTAAATTCTCGAGCTTGACCTTTCTCATCCATTTACGCTCTCGCTCAAACATACTTGGTTCAATTATTACCGTTATTTGCTGTATTTTTTTTAAATTATTGTTAATAATGTAGAGTTAGCAGCACCCAAATCATAAAAATTTCTGTTTCGTCTTCTTCTTCTTCAGCCTTAAGAATCTCCATCTCTGTTTTAAGCAAAATAGAAGTTTGCTTTGTCCCTGAGATCTTTGCCACTGTGCTCGTAAAAAATCGTCTAAAACAGAAGAAAAAGAAATGTTAGCCAAACTCACATGGATTTTTACTCACACTGTGATGTACACTTCACCGAATTCCAAAGTCAACTAATGAGAGACGCGAAACTTTTATGGGTCGTTTGTAGGGGAGGAGGTTTAAAGTAGCTTAGATAAACAAAATTGGCACGTGTCCCTGGCTATTCTGAGGGCATTTCAAAGCCAAGTTAGCCTCCTCTCTATGAAACATGTGGAACCACCTCTCTTTCATTTCAAGCCTCTTTTTAATCTCGCCTGCTTGACTGATGTTTTCCGTATTTTGTTCACTCCCAAAAGGGAAATCTTTTCGTGTTAACAGAAAAAATTACATTAAAATACAGAGTAAATTGACGGGATAATTGTATTCATCAGTATTTCTTTCCGATATTTCATCTTAAGCTTTTTCGCGTTAAACGTACTTCACTGTATATATGTGTGTTTTACAGCTTATTTTTTCAAAAGTCTTGTAGACTTTGCATACTGATGCAAAAATAGCTTTCTTGTACGATTCAAGTACTATGGGTAACATTTATGAGTGTTTTTAAAAAAATCGTCATATATATTGAGATGAATATCGTTTACAGAATGTGTAGAAACTAAATACCTAAGGGCTGAAATAATAAGTTTATGGATATCTCCAAGCGATGATAAAAATGCTTTTAGAATGAAAAAAGGTATTTATTTATCAAAACAAGTTCTTAACAGATGTTTTATTTTTTTATATACGAAATAATCCTGAAAATGATAAATCCTTTAGAATTTCTGTGAAGTTTCGAAATTCCTATTCAGCATTTTTGTGGACTTTCACCGTTTAGTTTTTTTTATAATGAGGAATTGTATTGAATCCTGTTTGTTTTAGAAGCTTAGTTTTTTCTTATGAACAAATATTTACTAGGTTATAATAAAGAATTTTCTCGTCATTATTTTAGACTTACTTACGTATTTTGTTGCGTTCCTTTCCGAAACTATTTTGCATCGACATTCTTAAACCGTTGAAATGTACTTGTATTTTGTTCTTTATATATAAATGTTTAACAACCAAGTTGATGAGGTCAGAACTTCTAGATCAGTTATTCACTAGAAAAATAGAGAGTTTGCATTGAATTGAAGATAGCATTTTTAAATTTAGTTCTTAAAAATATTCACAAATTCTTTTGGAAGTGAAATTTTAAAATTGCATTAGTGTATCTTTCGCATTATGTGCCTTTCCTTCATTTGAAGTAAGTATGTTTTTGAGTACATGTTTTAAAAATTATTTTCGATAATAACTGTTAAGTAAGCTTACCTGAATTATCTCAATTTTATCAGTATTATCTCATCCTTAAAGCTGAAGTGAATATTTTCTTTAATTACTTAAATGTTTTTGATGTTGTTGTTGAAAGTTCAGTAGCAGTACCGAACGTAACTTTCTTAGCCTCATTGACAGTTAAATTTGATGATTCTTTTCATGAAACTAAATGTTAGGTCCAAAAATGACTGCTGCAATAAAAATTTCCCATTATATATTCTAGATCAAATGATTGTTAGAGAAAGGTGATTTGGAAACAGGTATCCATTTTAAAAGTATATAATTCTTTCACCTTTATTTTTCAGAATGCCATGCTATATGTTTTAAAATTACCGAACATACCCTTTAAAAATGATCACACCGTTCCCAAACATCCTATTTCTTGTATCATACTAAAAGTATTTCTTCCTGATATCTCCAGGCTAAAATAATTCACATTATCATTATTCTTTTACTTACCATAAAAAATAATAAGGTTCTCTGACTAAAATTGAAGAATTCCCAACATGTAAGAAGTACGTAAAATATTTATTTTAATTTAGATAAATATTAAAAATGAAAGCATATATATTTTCAGACTTATTTTAAAATGTTGGAAGGATTCATTTTTGAAGAGAAATAACGTTGTTAATGTATTGAAGTATTTCTATAGAAAAGTTACATTGATTAAAAATAAATTCAAGCCTACATTTATTAAACATTATACATAATTATGAACACCTAATAAATCCAATTGAGAAATAAAAACAAATAAAGTATTAATAAATAAATAGGTGTTTATATTAACCATGTATATATTTGGGTAGAAGAAATTCTTCATAAACTTCTACCTCCTTTTCAAATATTCTTGATATTTATTCCTTTACATTATATATAAGATGGGCATAGGTGGACGGAACATTGAATGTTACCAAGCATGAATTTAACATTTTTTTAAAAAAAAATAACATAGCTTTTTAGAATCAACATAAATCTTAAGTTTTTCAATATTAGTACAATCCGCTTAGTATAAATTCTCAAGAGAAAATTAAAACATAAAAGTTAAGTGACAAAAAAGGTTATGGATTTAACTCTCAAAGAAGTAAATTGACATTTCAAAACTTCCAGTGACCGGCATAGTTCTCAAAGTCATGAACTTGAGACAGGCATTGTTGATTCGCTAAACTAACTTAACTAAACTGAAACTAAAGATTCTCCGTGTAGAGGAGTTCATGCACATTAAATCTGTCATTGTTTAAGTCCACGTGTTGGCGTGCTATAAATATAAGGAGAGTGAGATGCCAGCTAAAGTCATTATCGTCACTTGATGGTGTTTCGAAGTTACAAGTTCTGTCACTAATACAAGGCACGACGTTATTAAACACAAATTCCCATAGAACATAAAAAAAACTTTATTGTCCTAACATTTTGATTTATGATTATCTATTTATGCAAATATTTAAAGATAGTCTTGATGGGTGCATTAAGTTTATTTCATTACTCCAGATTATATATTTGCTTAAATAATATTATTAAATATATTTATACAGTAGATTTACTAAGTAAATATTGAAATTTTAGAAGACACTACGTGGCATTTTATAACTCATTTATTTACACAGAAATAGAGGATTTATGTCGTTGAATGTTTGAAAAATTCAATACCAAATACTCAGAAAAAATTTAAATTCTGCTGGAGCTTCATATACATCTTTTATTCTCTTTTGAATTATGAACACCTGCCATCTACTGTTTCTACGTATCACGTCAAATCTTCTTGTTTGGATATAAAATACTGCCTTGGCGAGCCCCCAAATAACACAATATAATGCTAATAACTGCGCGCGACTAGCATATGTGTTGTACTATTGCCGTTGTATATATTGTGCTTAGGGATGATGGAGCAAGATAATGTGGATAAGTATGTAATTTTGCGAAAGGTGAGATGTGTTGTTCAGAGGAATAAATGGAAACTATTTTTCTTGAAAACATGTCTCAACGTATTTGCTCATAAATATGAATATGCATGCCAAGTTTTTAGAAGCTGAAGATAATATGTAAAATATAAACCCTGGAAATAAAGCTGCTCGCTATATATATCTAATGTATTAGAATATAACTTATAAGTACATATAAAAGTAAATTATTTA
Source organism: Trichonephila clavipes (assembly GCA_019973935.1). Taxonomy (NCBI): domain Eukaryota; kingdom Metazoa; phylum Arthropoda; class Arachnida; order Araneae; family Nephilidae; genus Trichonephila; species Trichonephila clavipes. The sequence goes on along the minus strand of BMAU01005115.1, from coordinate 144,062 downwards.
CTGTGTGTTAAATTTTTGTATTAAGGAGCCCGTTTTTTGTCTGTTTAACAATAGATTTATGTCGTGAAAATGATATACTGGTACTTTTTTTTCTTTCTATAGAAATTCTTAATTTTGCATGAGTGGTATCTTTCTTCATTATTGTACAACTTCTGAATAAGTTTTTCTTTTCTTTTTATAACCAAGTTTGTGTATTTAATAGCCATTTTATTGTCATAAATAATAAGACATATTTGTGACGGTTCTTTACACGACCTTCACCAACTAATCCTCTTAGGGAATCTTTGGGCTAGCATTCGCGTTTAATTCACAGCCATCTCTCTCAAAAAGAAACCCTTATATGCAAATTAGTTAGAGTATATAAAGATAGAGTTTGGTAATTGTAAGGCAGAAGGAACGGAGCATCTGTTGCAGCGTTACTAAGGTAAGATTTAGGATTTACGCAACTTGACTTTACTACGGAGTTTTGCTACTATACTAAATTAGTGGGTTAGGATTTGATAGATTAAGATTGATTAAGGTTAAATTGATCTGATTGCGTGCGCTTATTCACTTAGGGTTGTTGCTTTCTTTATATCTTTCTTAGGGCATCCTTTTGTGGTTTACTTTGGGGTTGATTAGTGTGACTCAATAGTAATAATAAATTAGATTTGTCATAGAAGTTTCTGGTTATGCTTTGTTTCCTCCAACAACTTTAGGTAGGCAGGAGAATGAGGAAGCGACTTCAGGTGAAAGTCGCTTTCAATGTTATAGAATGTATATAGAAGTTATAAATGTATTTTCTTTCAAAATATATTTGAGAAAATTCAGTCATAAATAAACAGGATTAATTTTGTTACACTGGGCATGGTAAACACATTTCATCATTCATTTAAAAAAAATATTTTTAATGATTTGGATTACACTGAAAGCATACGTTCGTACAATAATTCCACGATTTAAGTTCACTCGACTTACGCAAACCCGGAGTTGCGCGATTTTTAAATCTCGTCAATTCATCTTTTGTTTGAGCACTACACAACTTGATTACTCTCTCCCCGTTTCTTATTTAGCTAATGTACATGCACGGACGTATCACATGGATTCAACTCTTAGCCATAATAATGTGATTGAAGAAGTTCTCAATTTTGCCTAGTGAATAAATTTAGAAATGAATAGTGATGACTTTTAAGAACGGTTGGATTTCCCGAAACAGAATCTGACAAATGATCATAGAAATGTATGGGCGAAAGCAAGACACTGAAAATTTTTTCTTTAGACCTAGTTCAATCAAAACATCGAATGTCGATTGGGAATTTGACAGAAGGCCTCAGTTTAATTGGAATAATGTTACAAACTTTAAAAAATATAGACTCAGACGAAGAACGTATTTTTCCAACGAAATAAGAAATAAAAAAAATTATTAGCATGCTACTAGGAAATTTTGTGAAATAAAAATAAATTTGTAGAATATAAAAAAGTATAAAGGAAATTTTGTAGAATATTAGCTGGCAGGCAGCTTTGTTACATTTTATGAAACCTTCTACATCAAAATAACTTCGGTTTGCGACTTTATACTTGTGTTATCTAAGAGATTTCCTTAAATTCTTTTTTGCCTAAATTATTATTTTCTTTCATTTCTAGCCCCAAACCAAAATAATTTATGTGTATTTATATGCTGTGTGTGTGTGTGTGTGTGTGATACCCCGACTTAGATGAATTTGGCATACGCTGTTATAGTTCAGACCCACTTATCGCGTAAGTTCGACGCATTAATGTAAATGCTTTTCGTGTGTACGCTCTATGACAGCGATACTCAAACTGCGGCCCGCGGCTGCATGTGGCCCACTGGACCTTTCTGAGTGATCCTTTTGTGGCCCGTTGCACTAACAATTTCAATTATTTAAGAGAACAATGTATAAGTGATTTAGCAAGAAATTACATCAATCAAACAATCCCAAGTATCAATTTTCCTCTCGATGTCGTGTTGGTATGAATTAGGGAATAACATTTTTTCTTGTTATAATTGTTACGGTTAGAGTTACTAAATAACAGTCGAATAGGGTTAAAATTAGTTTATGGCTGAAACTATTTTTTATTTAACTGTTATGTGTATTTCAAGCGAAAAGTATATAAAGCTATATGTTGTTTCAAGACGATAGGAATCTTGACTATTTCGTAGAGAAAATCAAACAAGGATCAAAAACTTGTTTAATTTTATCCTGAGAATATATAATATACTTTAAAAATATAATTTTGCTCGTAAAATATAAATACCACTAAGCACAAATCTTGTAATGGCTCTTTTTATTTGAGGATCTATTACAAGGCGAGATAAATTGGCTTTCTTTAAAAAATCTTTGCAACAGCAACAAAATATTTGACGGGAAAAGAGCTTGGTATAATTGATGAAAAGAAATCGTAATTATCCCATAGCATGGTAAAAAATGCATGTAACCTACTATTTGTGAGTTGAGTTTGAAGAAGTTTAATAGTTTTAAAATAAAATAAAAAATAGTCGATATTTTGATCAATTTTCCACTTTTTCAATGTCCTTGATCTTATAGAGCACCCCCCACCACCACTTAATAATCTCCATATTGTGGCCCGCGTGAAATATTTGTCGAATGTATGCGGCCCGGTGGAAAAAAAGGTTGAGTACCGCTGCTCTGTAACAAGGGTGCTCAACCTTTTTTCTCCCGCCGGGTCACATACATATAGCAGCTATTTCAAACGATCCGCAACATTAGGATTAATCGAAAAAAAACATTATACGACTACGAAAACATTGGACATTGAACTGGACTACTGAAAAAAAATAACATAAATAAACAATAAGGATTTTCTTATACTCGTGTTACGAGTTCCAACATCCAACATAATTGTTTTCTTCTGATACTGGTATAATCGAGGAATATTGGTATACATTGGTATAGTTTTTTCATTTTAGTACAATGCTCATTTTGCGTTTGGTGGTAAAATGACAAAAAATATTAAACTTTTAAAGAATACCACTTTCGCGATCAATCGAACAAGTTGTTGATAAATGTTTTTTTTTCACTACAAAATAGTCAACATGCCACTTGTTTTGAAACAACCTATTTTCTTCGCATATTTTTCGTTTGGGTGACATGAAGGAAAATTAAATCTCAGTTTCCTCATAAAATAATCGTTACTCCAGCTCAGTTCAGTACAATGAAAGCATTCTCGTTATTTCATTGTTGTTTGTTATTATACAAACCGTTACATTGACACATAAAAAAATACAAGTTTTTCACATCAAGTACTCATATGACATCAAAAGCAAAATTTATAGATTAATATATTTCCCGGATAAATTTTTAATAAATTGTTCTTAAGTAATGGAATTTCTTAAGGTAACCGACTACGCGCGCGTTCAGAACTGTGATTTTCAAAAGCGCATAAATGAATAATTTTCATGATATTTAGTGTCCCTTAGATTAGAATATATGCATAAAATTTTTTAAGGACATTTTAACAAAAACAATTTATTTAAGAACAATATTTTGGCAAAAAATTAACTTAGAATAATATTTTTTTCAAATGGTCTCCTTTTGTGAAAAATGCTTCTATTAGAATAATATTTTGTCTACATATAGCTCACACCTCTGTTCAGTGAGTGGCTCAACTAGAAATTTTGAAATATATGACTTAGAAGTGGGTTTATTCATATTTTACGACAACAGAGGGGAGCAATTTTAAGAAAAAAAAGCACGAATAATTATTTCAATGGGTGGTAACTCTGAAAATAATAGAAATTTTTCAAAAGCTCTAGTTGATCCTCTGTAGAGAGGTCTGAGCTATATACAGGCAAAATATTATTCTAAAAAACCATTTTTCGCAAAAGGAGAACATTTGGAAGAAAGATTATTCTAAGTCAGTGGTTCTCAAACTTTCACTACTGGCGCCCCCCTTTTCAATCACAATTTTTATCGCGCCCCCCTTATACATTAATAATGTACTGAATGCAATAATAATGCACTTTGACGCTAAAGCTATAATACGATCATAATTATAAACCGTACAAATTAACAAGATAAGTATTAAGTTTTGTATATCTTACTTTTAAGTAATATATTTATTTTTTTTTGCTTTTTAGTTCGATTCACTATAAAAGCGTGTTTTTTAGTTTGTTTTAAAACTATAGTTTATTTTATAGTTATTTTTACTATACACTAAAAATCACAATTCCAGTGAATAATTTAATTAAGAGAAAATATACTTACCCCTACTTTCAAGAACTTTTCAATTTTTCGTAGAAAATTTGAGAAAAAATCCAATAAAAATAAAGAAAATGTTCCAAATAAATAATGCCCTTAATAAAGGACATAAATCACAGACACTTTTCGCTAACAACACAGGAACGTTATTTTCCAGCTAAACTCAAATCAACTCAAACGTTTCATATAACGCTTTTCTGATATTTACCTTCGCTATATATATCTTGATTAATATCCATTATTTCAGTAGGTTCTTCAATTGCTTGATCAGTTTCAACTTCCTTTAATAGGGATCACAGATGCCCATTTTTTTTAATATTCTGCTTATTTACATTTATAAACCAGAATAAGTCGTACAACACAGCAATCAAAACTACAAAATTGTTCATGGGGAAAGTGTAGCATGTTCTAAACAATAATTGTGTAAAACGCTTTTCATTATGCATTATATGGTTCAGAATACTCATGCTTATCCATATATCATAAAACTCTTTCTCATGGAAAAAAGATGAAACAGAAATATATTATATATATTTACAACTTCCCTAAAAAAAAAGACGGAGATAACCATATTAGTAAGTTCGAAGATCAGCTAAAGTAATATTTTAGGGTAAAAGAAACGTAAAAAAAAATCTCTCATCGTTTGATATCGTTAAAAGAAACGTAAAAAAAAAAATTCTCTCATCGTTCTCATATTGATCGCAAAGCAAACAAAATATTTGTTTAATTTGGTTATAGGATCAAAGATGGCTAATGAATGTTTAAAGTGGAATCTTTTATTTTTGATGATCACCAGATGATAAAAATAAATTATATCAGTGTAAATGTGTATTTTTTATTATGTCAGAAAGCATCTTGTTTTACTTCATTCCAAAAATTATTTATTAAACCTTTTATTTTAAATATGCTCGCGCCCCCCTCGCAGGGTTACCGCCCCCCCAGGGGGGCGCGCCCCACAGTTTGAGAAACACTGTTCTAAGTAAATTTGTTGCCAATATATTATATTTAAATAAGTTTTTTTGTCAAAATGTCCTTAAAACAATTTTATGCGTATATTCTAATCTGAGTGACACTAAATATCATGAAAATTATACATTTATGCGCTTTTTTAAGATCACGGTTCCGAACGTATTCGAATACCTTAAGCTATGGAAGCTATAGGTACTCACCGGGGCACTCAAAAGAAGTCCACCGGGCACTAGGTTGAATACCACTGTGTATGTGTTTTATAACATGAAACCTCACTTAAAAGAAGGAGATATGTGAATGTGTGGGAGACTAAACTCCGTATGTGCATACTTTACGTTGAACTGACAACTGACTAGCTTTTTGTGACTTACGATTGATTAGATGAGGTTCCAGCTTGTTGCAACAGAGCATCTGCGTTATTTATAAAAACAGAAGATATTGACATGCAAAATTATTTCTTCCATTCGAATAAGTCTCACGATGACTATATCAATGCATCACAGACAGATTCGTGAATAGTATGAGTAGAGGATTTCATTTCATATTGAAATGCAATAGAACTTAAGATATCCGACTACGTGCAACAACTTTTTTTTAAAAAAAAAAAAATGGAGTTATGCTGATTTTTTTGTGTTTTTTATATTTATTTAGTGCAATTAAAGAAAAATATATATGCGAAAAGTAAGAAGAGAAAAAGAACTTATTGTTACTAAAATGGGAAAAATTGGTAAAAATTTACAAACAATTACATAAACGGGGCCAAACCTGTGCAAAAAGCCTATGAACAAATTTTAAATTTTTGATTTTTCATGTGTTGATTTGCTATTCATTTTTGAAATGACCTTAAGGCAGTGCTTCTCAAACTGTGGGGCGCGCCCCCCAGGGGGGCGCGATAACCCTTCGAGGGGGGCGCGAGCATCTTGAAAATATAAAAGGCTTAAAAAATTATTTTTTGGAATGAATTAAAACAAAATGCTTTCTGACAAAATAAAAAATACACATTTTTTTACACTGATATAAATTATATATATCATCTTCTGGTTTTCCACTTTCAAAAGATTCCACTTCAAACGCTCATTAGCTATCTTTGATCCCAAAACCAAATAAAAAAAGATGTTTTGTTTGCTTTGCTGTAATCCCGCGATGAGAGATTTTTTTATTACGTTTCTTGTAACCTCTAGAATAGTACTTTTGATTATCATCTCTTTGACCTTCAAACTTACTGGGGTATGCTTAACTCCGTCTACTTTTCTTTTGGGAAAGTTGTAAATAATATTTTTCTGTTGCTTTCCCCCCCATGTAAATGTGTTTTATGATGTATGGATAAGCATATTGAGCACTTTGAAGGATTTAATTGGCCAAGATGTATTTTATGAGTAATCTGAAATTGCATTATAAAAAACGTTTTACACAATTATTTTTTTATAACTGCGATGTTTTTGTATCGAATACATTTTTTTCATGGGAGCAGTCGCATGAGGCGCTGAATCACTCCAAATTCTGGTAAAACTGTGTTTATTCGTTAACAGTTTCTTGACAGTATCCTCTGATATGACAGTCTTCATGGAAACTAAAATGAATTTGTCACATTTATGCCTCTTTTTTGAGTGGGCAAACGGTTTTTTACAATCAAGGTACTTGTTTTGATCGAGTTCTCTTCACGACCACTTTTGTTCAGAAATATTTTCTATGAATATGCTATACTTTCCCCTACGATTAACTTAGTGGTTTTAATTGCTGTGTTGTACAATTTATTATGGTTTATAAATGTATATGAGCAGAATATAAAAAAATGGGCATCTGTGATCTCTCTATTGAAGGAAGATGAAACTGATCAAGCAATTGAAGAACCTGATGAAATAATGCATATTAATCGTGATAGCGAAAGTAAATATGACTAAAGTGATAGACATGAAACGTTTGAGTTGAATTGTAATTTTCAAATGCTGCCTAAAGAACTGTATCAAGAAAATTAAGATATCAAGAAAACTAAGAAGCCATAAATGTAACACTTCGCCTTGTCAAAAAGACACAAGCAAGAAAAGGTTACACATGCTATTTGTAGATCATCAAAGAATTGAAAAATTACAATAACGTGAGCAAAATATGACAGTTTTGATTGCAAATAACGTTCTTGTATTTTTAGTGAAAAGTGTCTGTGATTTATGTTCTTTAAGGTCACGCACATTTGGAACGGTTTCTTTAGTTTTATTGGATTTTTTCTCAAATCATCAAAGAAAAATTAAAAAGTCCTTTAAAGTAGGTAAGTATATTTTCTCTTAGTTAAATTATTCACTGCAATTGTGATTTTTATCGAGCACAGAAAAAATAATTATAAAAAAAAAGGATTGGGTGACTTGGTAAAGTGATCGCGCTACCATTAACGTTAGTGTGGAGTGGGCGCCTGCTTCCGGGTTAAAACATTTTGAAGGTTTTTTGCTTTAAATATTAAAAATAACACAATTATTCTTCATTGGAATTTTTCATTCGTTTTCCTTATTTAATATTAATTCTAAATGTTAATTCTGTGAGGCTTAAAATTACAGTTCGTTTTAAACTATTTATATTAGGAGCATTCATTTAAAAATTATTTTATATTTCTGTATGCATTGTTGTGCACTTGGTTTTACTCTTCTTACAATTAAGCTATTATATCAAGAATAATGTATTATTTTTTAAAAAATAATCGCAGAACGGGTACTTCAGCCAGTGTACTTATAAATGTATCAGTACTGCACAATGTATTTTTATAACTAATTTATTAATACTAATTTAAGAGCAAGTTTAATTATTATTAGTGACTTCCATGGGCTTGTCTTGCAGAGCAAAGGTTTTCAAATGAAGGCTTAATATTAGAAATTGACACTCTGAGTTCTTTTTCTATATTTAGCTGAGATCTCTATATTTTTGTCTTCAAAGCAGCCACCGCAGAAAATCCGGTTTCACAAAGGTACGATGTTGAAAACGGTAAAAGTATATGAAATGCCTTTGTTTTCAGTTCAGAAAATTCATCATCTACTTCTGCCCAAAATTGAAAGAGAATTTTATTACAAAATTGTCTTTTAATTTCCCCACTAGATGTGGAATCTATGAAACTTTCTTCTTCGGTAGTGGAGAGCCCTTCTGGGGTATTTTGAAATGGATCTCTCACCCATTGGTAACTTGCTATTAAGTTGTCCTCAGCAAAAAAATATTTTTTTAAATTTTTTGCTAACATAGCTAAATGATATTCAATAGTTTTATAAACAACTTCCACATGTTGTTCTTCAGTTTTGTAAGTTTTTACACATTTATCCGCATTTTCAAACATTTCTAGGTTTTTTTGCTTTAAATTTCGGCTCCATAATTCTAATTTTCTACAAAAAACATTAATTTTATCACTCGTGTCAAACATATGTACATTTGATCCTTGAAGTTGAAGATTCAATATATTTAATTTCTCAAATATATCGACTAAGTAGCTCAACTTCTTCAGAAATAAACCATATCGAAATTTCTCAGCTTCCGGTAGGTTTTCCTCTTCTAGAAAAATGGTAATTTCATTTCTTAATTCATAAACACGTTGTAAAAAAATTTCCCGCGTGATAAACCTTGCTTCACAATAAAATAGCAACGATGAATGCACTGCGCCCATGTCTTTGCAAAGTCCAGAAAAGATTCTTGATTTTAGGGGGGTCTAGTCATTAGCACAATATTCAGGCCAGGACTAATTTATTTGGAAGCCAGAGCTTCTCTGTGGATCATACAATGTGTCCAGATGCACAGTGGAGATTTTTTGTTTCACAAGTGCTTGTATGCTTTTAAATCTTCCTGACATTGTACGAGCATCATCGGTGCATATTCCGACACAATTTTTCCACTCTATATTTGCCTCGTTTATAAAATTATTTAAAATATCAAATAATGCTATTGCTGTTGCTTTAAGTTTTATTGGTTTACAAAAAAGTAGTTCTTCTACCGCTGACATACCATCCCAAAATCGAACATACGCAATGAAATGAGCATCTTTATTGCTATCTGTTGCCTCGTCAAGCTGAATTGAAAACAATTTATCACGCAACTTACCGAAAAGCTGTTGCTCTACATCTTCAGCGATAACATCAATTCGACGGGAAACAGTATCATTTGATAGGGGTATGGACTGCAACTCTTTGGCAAAATTGTCTCCAAACATAGTTTCTACAATCTTAATTGCTGCAGGCAAAATAAGCTCTTCGGCAATAGTGTGAGGCTTTTTACATCTCGCTATTTTATATGATACTTTGTAAGAAGTAAGCAAAGCTTTTTCATTCACTGACAAAGTTTTTTTAAAAAATGTTTTGTTTTCCATATGATTTTAATTTTGATTCAAAGAACTCTCGAGGTTTGTTAATGTACTCACCATGAAGGTTTCGAAATGTCTTTTAAGTTTATTAGGTTTCATACTGTCTGCTGCCAATATTTTTGAGCAAATAACACACAGGGGCTTTTCTTCTCCATTTACTTCAGTAATGGTAAATCCAAAATTCAAGTATTCTTGAGAATATTTCCTTGATTTAATTTTCGGAACTATGCTCGTCTGTGCACTTGTTGATGCTTTATTATCGTCGAATGTTCGCTTACGACTTAAACATTTATCCATGATTTTTTTTTTTTTTTTTGTTCCAATTTTCTGCAGTAATACTTAATAGTGTGAATTACAAGTAACGCGCAAATTATAAAATGTACATTCAAGATAGATTTGGTAGCTATAGAAGCATCGAATGGACCAAGACTGATTGGAATTGTACGAGGTACAGCATTATTACATGTTTTGCGCAGACGTCCGATAGTTTGGCCAGACTCTCGCAGACGCTTTGTGATGGATATGAGAGAGCGCAACATAAAATAGACTATTTTTCAATTTCTACTATAAGTTCACTCTCTCATATATATCTTGTTCAAATTTCAATCGTTTTGATAAAATACTTTCTATTCATTCATTCAAGTTCAAATACATTTTTTAAAACTTGTAGTGGGTGACACTTCATGTTAATACAGTTCTTTCAAATTTTAATTCATTAATTAAATTAAAAAAAAAAAAAAATGAATAAATAGTAACAAACAAAAATTATAGTCCAAAAGCATTTATAGAAAGGAAAACTTTTGTGCTGTCCCCCTGTAACGCAATGGATAGCGCGCTGGGCTTCTAATCTGAAGTGGCCTAATTAAACTTTACTTTTTCTTACACTAATTAAATTTAATTAATGAATAAATAGTAACGAAAAAAGAATATTCCAATACCCCATATATAGAAAAAAGAAAAGAAAAATTGCAAGGAAAATCGCTTTCTCTTTTTTGTCGCTTAACATTGTGATTCTGTCATATGTATTACATATTTGTATTAATTGAAACTATTTAATAGAAAGTAACTAAAATAAGTTTTTCTTTGTTGGCCTAAGTAGGAATTGATTTAAAATTTATTTTTATATTACTTGTTCTAATGACATTTTGTACTTTTTGAAATGCATGATGGACGAAATAAATTTTTAATTAAATGTCATTTTGCAATCTGTCCCAATTTAAAAAATGAGAAAGGAAAAATAACATAACATTATAATTATTACTTAAAAGTAATTTGTTTAAAAATATATATTATAAAAAGTAACGTATACAAAATTTAATGATTATTATTGCATTCAATACATTAATTGAGAGGGGGCGATGAAAATTATGATTAAAAATTGGGTCGCCAGTAGTGAAAGTTTGAGAAACACTGTCTTACTTACTTAATTTATTTATTTTGCAAAAAAAGTAGTATACAAACTGTAATACTTATGCTATTAATTTGTATGGTTTATAATTCAAGATCGCGTATAGTAGCTTTACGTCAAAGTGCATTATTATTACATTCAGTACATTATTAATGTATAAGGGGGGCGCGATAAAAATTGTGATTGAAAAGGGGGGCGCCAGTATTGAAAGTTTGAGAAGCACTGCCTTAAGGACAAGAGATATTTTAATGTTTGCAAAATATAGAGCACTTTATTTCGGTTATTATATCAAATTATTTTTTAAAAAAGAGATTATATTCACATAAGAGACAGTAAAATTTGTAATAAAACAGTGATTGATAAATCGGAAGGTTAAAACACTTCTACTATTATACACGTACACGAAAAAATTCAATTAATTATTTCAAATTGTTTGGAGCAATAGCTATCCCCGTTTAATCATTTAAAAAACACACATTTCGAGTAAAACGCATTTTAAGGTATGGCACCTTGTTTAAAGTAGTAACATCTGCTTTTCCTAGGACACTTGTAGTTTTTGTTCTAGTGAATGAAAAATAAACACCTTGGTATTTTTATAAAGCTAATAAGATGGCCTATGAAATAAAATCGTAAAAAATGTCAATTTTTGGCAGAATGTACGATTTTAGGTTAGTCTGATACCTTAACTCTTCATCTACCGACGGTACTTACAAGTACCACTCACTTTAAGAAAAATCATTCGTAAAAATACGAATACTCTGACGATGCATAGCAAGAATATTCTTTTAAATCCACTCATCCAAAATATAGGGCAGCACGGGTTCTATGATAAGTATTTTAGAGGGGAAAGTGAATAGTTTTATAGTAGAAATTGCGTTTTCAGCTGAAGACGTATTCAGCGGATTGCGAAGATTGTCATTTTGTTCCGAAAAAATAGTTAATGTCAAAAGGTGTCTTATTATTATTATTTTTTTTTGTATTTTAATGTAGACCTTAGGAAACGATTTGACTATTTATTTTAAGTGAACAGTGTGTATAATTAATTTTACAGTTTAATATGTTTAATGAATTAATTAGGTCGAACGGATTAAATTTCCCAAAGTGGAGTATTTTCTTTATGCATTTCCCTTAATTTTCAAAGGAGTGGTTCAAAATAATGAAAAAAAAACTGCATTACCTCATAATGCGGTGGATACAGGGTTAAGGGATCAAAGTCGTGAAATGCCAATATCGCTCGACGTTAGGACTATAGCAATGCAATCCTTCTCTATGTTGAGAAGAATGTGTAAACCTTATTCAAGGAGATAACGATTGAACGTGATGATAGAATGCTGTTTCAATTGGTTATCACAAATCCTAATACATTTTTATCAATGACTCAATGAACTACGCAGACTGACATGGAAGAATTACGCTATGTGGAGTTACTTCATTTGATAACCAGACTTTTTTTGGCTGTGATGCGTGGCTTCCTCACAGTATGATGATACATCAGCTAGGGTCTTCGTACCATGATGTTTCATCCTATAGTGGACCCCCGGACTGGCATTTCAATATGATAATGTTCAACCACACATGGTAGGTCTTTCTGTTATATGTCTGTATATTTCTATAATATTTTCCGTAAAGACACGATCACCAGATCTCTTTCCAAAAGAGCACATTTGAGTTTTGAATAGCATCTTGAACAGTTCTCTGAATAGCTCTTATCTTATTTGTCAGTTAGGAGGTGTATGGCATGTAATTCCGCCAGAGAACACCTACATATATACTTATGATTGTACTTTTGCAATATCATGAGGCGCTAAAGTGAATTTTTCAGCAAATACAAATTAGGGTGTGATAATCAAAAGATGAGAAATTGAGAGCGTAGCGTATGCGTGTTCTGAGTAGAGTTATCGGAATGATTGTTCTATTATGAATATAGAGTTGCAGCGGAACATTGAAAAGGTTGTTATTGACTGTCTGACAGCTGTAAACTTTACAATATTAGTTATAATGTCTTGTGGGTGGCATTTTGAGGAAGTACAGAATTGGTAACAAACAGAATTAAACTGCCGTTTAATTCAGCTTAAATAAAACTTAATAGAGGTACAATGGTGCAAGTTTAGAAGTAATGGATTGAAAACATATAGACGAATCGGAAATCCGTAAGTGGAAGGTGAAGGATTATATCAGTATGGGATTGTAGACATCTTAATTGCATAGCAGATAGCATAGAACCACAGATTATCCTTCCGAAAGCTGGCAACACGTTGGAGCAATACTACAGAAATAGCATTGTCTACTCTAACAAATTTTTTTCGCTTGTTCACCCGTGATCTGAGTGTAAGAATTTATTTAAACAGATTCCACTAACGTAAATTCATTGGCACCTGAGACTAAAACATGATCGTCAACAAAAAATGGCTTAATAATTCTAAATAAATCGTCTTTCGGAGTAATTCTGCTTTTGTTTGGGTTACAGTGACGGATGCATCCAAATTAGACGTTATAATGGCGAACGTCATTTTCCACAGTAATCCTAGATGAATACTTAGTGTTATGGTCTGAGACACCATTGTATAACACAGACTCACACACAACTGGTAACTGTGGACAGAAGATCTTTTGTGAGATTTTATATCATAGAAAGCCTTTGAGAGAGAGACATAAAATTTCCTTTTGCACTATTACAGTTCCTTCATTCTAGAATTTAAGATCTATCATATGTAGAAAAGCTCCTCGTTAAAACATCCATAAAAATCATAAATTTTGTCAATTGAATAAAAACAGTCAATATTTTATTCAGTAAATTCTTTATAATATAATAAAATTAAATTCACATTTCATTTACCGAAATCACTATTCTACTAAAAGAAAGTAAGAATCAAATTTAATAATATATATTCATCCTCGTAATCACTTGAGTTTTTAAAACCTTTTATATTTATAAAATACAATTTCATAATCAAACAATATTCGTTATCTTTGAGCAATACGGTTAAGAAGAACAAGTCATATACATCATTTGCTCTTTCCCAAATAATTCATTTTATACAAATAGCAATCATCCATATGGGACAGTTCACATCATTTGCTGCCAAATACATAACACTAAAACTCTTACAAATAATGATGTGATGTATACTTCCTCATATATATACCTAAGAGAGTCTGGTCCTGAATAATAATAAATATGTATCTTGATGAAGAATGAGATATTCGATGGCGGAGGATAAATGGCTCATATAATCAATGGTCGATCTTGAAGGACACGTATCGAAGTGCTAATGGGAAAATATAGAATACAATTGTGGATCCTCTCACGACGTAAGTCCGTTATTTGATACAAGATAGGTTATTTGATACCGTAATACCACATAAAAATGATCCAATCACGCTCGGGGAAATCTTTTTTTCAAAAAGACAACAAGTATTAATATAAAAACAAGAATAATACAATCTCACCCAAGCGTCATTTTGGAAATCCTTTCATAGAAATTGAAAAAAAAATTCAAGCTGGTTTGTTAGTGAGAAAAATAGGTTGAAAATAAACGATATTTATATATAATAGTATGTCAAAAATCATCTAAGATCGCTAATAGGAATATTTTTTCTGAAAATGTTCTTGTTTTAAAATTGAAAAGTTGTGTTCCCACCAAGTGATTTATTAAGGTTCTTTTTTCTTAGGTTTATTTCTGTTTTTGTCTGCAATGATTTAAGAATAATGCATCATAATTCAGAGCAATTAGAGAAATAACGCACCATAAATGTTAGTGAATAAAGCGCGCTTTTACCACACAAAATAAGATCGAAACTTATGAGTGTGTTATACGCCGGGTATAAAAATGATAACTTTAAAAATTAAAAAAAGAGATGAGCAATATAAAAAAATTAGGCTTCTACTTATATTGTTTATTTAAAAGATATGACATCGTTTATGAACTTAAAAGGTTGTAGTTCCAGAAGTATACTATTTTTTCAAAATCTTAGGATAATACCTCGAATAAATGACTTCAAAACGTAAGAGCGTTGCACATTTACATTTCAGGTTTCTTCGTAAAAAAGGGGGTTTGCGTTTTGCAGCGAATACACCTTAAATTTAAAAAAGTACAACTTGAAAGTATAGGAGCTCGTTAAACGCCAAATTTTTCTGTAGTTTTCTTGAGAAAGATATAAATGGTTGAGATGAGTCTCTGAAGATCATTAAGGCTTTTGTTAGCTTACGAAAATTAAAGTTTTTAAATTAATTAATTTTATATTAAACTGTTTTTGAGGTTTCAAAAGAAATTACTGAAAATCGCCCTAAAGTATCAAAAATAAATTCACTGTTTTCATTCAAAATGTGTTTTCTTTTACTCGAGGTTTAAAATGAAATATAGAAATGACAAAAGTTTCCAAATTTATAAAATTAGCATTAAAGTTACGAAAGAGAGCATAGAAATTGTAAGGTTTAGCTAATTTGTTCCATATCAAAAACTAAAAAAAAAGCACTGGGATCAATTTCTTTGACGATGTTAGTCTATGAGTAGCTTTAACCCAGTGCAAAGTTTAATTGCTGTACTTTCACGTAGTACGTATAAGAATATATTACGGGAAGATTCTGAGAAAAGATGCTTATTTTTACCTATGTTGCTTACAATTTTTAAGTATTCATATAAAATCAGAAAGAAAATCATTGTAAATAAGTAGGAATTCAACATGATATCCTTTGAATACATTACAAGGGTTGGGGGGGACATAAGTGTTCGAATGTTGATTTTCCTAATACGCCATGAATCATATTTAATTAAAAAATATCCTTAACCGCAAATCATCACTAATGCACAAAAGCCATGGGACAAATGTATGTTTGTAAATTTTTCAAAAATTTCTAAGGCTTTCATAGAAAATTGGTGAGAATAACAAAGAAAAAATATTAAAAAGAATTATCAATAAAATTCAAGGTCAAACTCTCTTTTATTTAATGCAAATTAAGAAACTGTTGATAGTGACTTTAAACACTGAATTCTCTGCGGATTTACCTTTGTTCATATTCCTGATGGTGCGTGACTATTGTCTCGCGAAACGCTTACAAATAATGGCACAAAGATAATGTCCGAACGATAGGTTACAATGGATAGCATTTGCGAGATTAGAGATAAGTTGACTTAAAGCGAATGTAAGATGATGACTCATGTCATCCTGAAATATAGTTAGCAGATTATAGAACCAATTCCGGGGAATAATTATCACACACCCAAAAGTCATAGACCACATACCCTAAGCCACAAAATGACCTCTACTTGGTCTTAACTACAAAACTGAATAGAAAGATGACAGGTACTCAACTCGCAAATGAGTTATTTGCTGCTTCTAGAACCTCAGTTTCGAGATATACTGTTTACCGTAGGCTTAATGAGGTAGAGCGTTAAGCCAGAATACTAGAGAATTGTATCCAACTTACAGTAAGTTACATAAGAGACAGTCCAGACAACATGAGCCATAAACATGGAAGCATTAAGACGGTATTCTCATCACTTATGAGTCGTATTCATTAATATAGAGAGGACCAAGGGCCAGGTACTATCCCCTGAACATCATGGAAGTGAAATGATGTGGTGGTCATGATGTTATGGTTTGATGCAGTGTGATGTTGGTTGGACATACGAAACTGTACGTGCGTCTCTTAGAAACTCATCTTGATTTTCTAATATATGGACTCAGTGCAAAATTCTTTTGAAAGAACAGTTAACCCACAGTTCCCTCTTATGAACAATAATGCTCACCTTCGAAAATCTCGCGACTGAAAGTATTCAGAGGAAGAAGTGAGCAACCTTATTCTTAGTTCTGAAGCTTATATTGAGTGTCTGGTATTCTCTTAGAAGGGAAAGTGCAACTCGCGAGCCCCCCAGAACAATTTTGGAGTGATGAAGTGATTTGGTGATGGGATGGGATTTATTGCCCAAAGACCTCTTAAACTGCATGTAATTAGCCTTAAATGTCGTTTTGAGAACAAAATTGTTGTAAAGTTGAATATCATACCTCTATCTTAAACCCTACACTAATCCATCACTTCTGGAGTCCGTTATTTTTGACTGACACAATTTTTCAACTACCATTTTTAATGAGATTAAATCATGAACATAAAATGGTACCATTATATTTTAGTTTGGTACCAAATTTCACTTTAATTGGTCAAGTGCTTTAAAAATGAACAAAAATGTGTTGGTTCTTTAAATTTTGCGCTTAGGTATATGTTAATGCTCTTCGTTCATAAATACGTTTATAAAGGCTTAATTATTATATCAATAATAATGCCTAATGTTTTTAACTTTGTTTTTATGAGATAAAATCAATAATTATAGTTTTTTTCAACATCAAGGGGTTCTGGATGTAGTATTTCTTATTCATTTGTATCCACATTTCCTAATGGATAGATAAATAAATATGAGAATGGCTTAATTTTTGGGAAGCAGAAGAAATCATAATTAAAACTTGCTGACTACTTTTTTTAAATAAGATTTTCCACGTGCCTCTATTCTGATGTTAATGGCCCAAAAATAACAACAATCTTTAACTCCCATACGGAATTTGTTTCTACAACAAATGTATTTATATGATTATTTTAAGTTTTAACAATGACATGGGTCGTTAAAAAATGAGCTGATTTTCTTATGTGCAACTCACTGTTTAAATTGAGTCCATCCTTCGGGGAACGAAGTACACAGATTAATATAATGATAAAAATTAAATTTATTAGTTTATCTCTCTCTTAATGTAAATAAAATGTATATAATCAAAAGTGATGATTATTATTGAAACCTCCAATTATTTCACATTTTTTTCAAATTTTTAGCATTTCTTTTGGAGCAGCTTAATATATGTTTTAAACATTTGTGTTTAAAACTTATCTTAACTTTTTAAGCGTTTTAATTAATTTTTTTAATAGAGCAACAACGCAAACGAAGAAGAAATCTTCTTTGTAAGATAATCAATTTATAAGACATGATGAGAAATTATTAATGTTGTGATCTATGATGTTACCAACATATCTATATCATATTGCCACACGCATAATTTGCTACAAGTCCCGATAGCCGAGTTGAGAGCGTTGGACTGAACTTCCTCAGGTCTCGGGTTCGAATCCCGGCCCCGGCAGATTTATCCAAAGACTGGAATTTTGTTTCCGTTTTTAATGTATTGTTTCTCTAGGTTCTAGATGAATCCAGATCATTCTTTAGAGTGCATACTGGTTATTTCTCGAATATTCCGAAGTGTATAAAAGCAGAGTTCATCGCCAGTTGGGCATGTTCTCAGTCCAGTGTTGTATCGAGCTCCAAGCGTTATAAATCTAATTGTTTGTTTAATTGAACTGTACTTCTTTCGAACTCCGTGACAAGTTTGGTGGAAGGCGGGGTACAATTAAAACGTGGATAATAGTGACAACCTTCGCAGGAGCCTCCGGTTAAGAGGATTATCCCCGAATTCGGACTGTTAAAAGAAAATAGTAGGAAGAGGACAAAAATGCCGACCGAGCAAGAAGCCAAGCCCGCTGTAGTAACACCTTCGTTACAGCAATGGAGGAGCCCATCGACCTTCCGAGGAGCGCCTGGGGAAGACCTGGCTTAAAGAGTACGATCGAGTAGCCAACTTTAACAAGTGGGATGACATGATGTGCCTGGCTAACGTTTATTTCTTTCTTGACGGAACTGCGAGACAGTGGTATGTCAAACGAAGACGCCTTAGATTCCTGGGAAGCGTTTAAAAATGGACTAAGTGGACTTTTCGGTGACCGTCAAAAATATACCAGAAGGGCAGAAGAACAACTAAAATGCCGAGCCCAGCGTTCAGGCGAGAGTACACAGTCCTACAAAATGTATTAACTTTGCCAAGAGGTAAATCCTCTGATGAAAGAAGACGAAAAAGTGTCAACCTAATGAAAGGTGTTGCTGAGGATATTTATCAGGCCCTGTTGACGAGAGAAATCAACGACACAGCAAGTTTTATCAAATGGTGCAACATATCGAAGATATGAAGCAGAAGAGAGTTGGTCGACCGAGATTTGAAAGGCTTCCAAACGTCGTACCGGTTGCATCCTGACGGATGAGACTGATTTGGTCTCTCTTATTCGCACAATTACGAGAAGAAGTCCATCGACTAGTTAACCAGACGCAAGAATCTTTGGACTCCGATCCTTCCTTAGAAGAGATCGTTCATGACGAAGTTGAAAAAACAAAACCTACAGAAACTAGACCACGACCAACATACGCCGCTGTAACCAGGAAATACAGAGCTCCTGTTCATTCCCACCTGAACCAAGAAAACAGATGTGTGGAGAACGGCTGACAACAGACCTGTTTGTTTCCACTCGGACGTCCTGGACATGTAATTACTGCCGAGAGAGAAAGGCTGTCTTTGACAACTCTCGAAACCGCCGACGGAACTTCGACGACGTTGGCACTAAGAAGAAATACGCCGACAAAACTCTTCTCGCCGTTTTACGCCAAGTCACGAAAATCCCCAATACGTCGTTACAGATCCCCGTCGCCATATCGCCGATCCAGTCAGTCGCCAGGCCGTAGGAGCGAGGAAAACTAAGGAGAGCGACCTTCAAGGAGGTGAGGCCGCGTGTACTGGAAATCCTCCGTCGACCGCCAAGATGACTGGTAACCAACTAGACGTAATAATAGATAAGAAGCCGATACGTGCTCTAGTAGATTCTGGGGCATCGTTTTCTGTCATCTCCGATAAGTATCGCCGATTTTTAAAGAAAGTTCTGTTTGCTGATGCCAAGAGCGTTATGCTGAAAGTTGCGGATGGAAATTTTGTTCGGCTGATAGGGAAATGTGTTTACGTGTCCGTATAAACAATCGAGAACTGCCTTTTGAATTTATTGTTTTATCACATTGTAGCCATGACGTCATCCTAGGATGGGACTTTTAGAGGCGTCTCAAGCCGTTATAGACTGTGGACAAAATGAACTTGTTCTAGAAGACATCTGTCGCGACTCCACAGCGCCTGACGCCTGGAATTTGTATGCCACCAGGGACTATACACTTAAGCCGCATTCTTTAACTAGAATAACAGTATCAATATCAAACCAGGAGACATAAATGTAGTTCTAGACGGCAGCAAACATTTGCTCTTCGAGAAAAATATTGCTACACCGTTCATGGTATCCACATATCGTAACGGAAAAAGTGATGTCTGGGTTACCAACCTGCAGTTCCGAAACCAAATCATCCCTAGAGGAATGTGCATAGGCCAAGCTGAACCACTAAATGAAGGGCATCTATGTGTTATTTCCGACACATCGGGTTGCTTGATGACCAGAAAGAAACTTCGGAGTCACAGATGAATTGTTCGTTAATGATGTCACCCGAGTTAAGTGACGAACAGAGAAACAAGCTATCCGAACTACTAGGGCTTTTCACGAAGACCGACAAGTCGACAGCCGCGAAGACGAATGTGAAACACAGGATTTTTACTGGTGATCATGCTCCAATCAACCAACGAGCCTACAGAGTCTCGCCGACTGAAAGACGCATCATTCATGAAGAGGTTCAGCTTGATGAAGGTATCGTCCAACCCTCTGAAAGTCCTTGGTCATCACCCATTGTGCTCGTAAGAAAAAAGACGGTAGTTGGCGTTTTTGCGTCGATTATCGCAAGCTGAATAGCGTCACGAAAAAGACGTTTATCCTCTGCCTCGTATTGACGATACGCTCGACTGTCTGAAAATGTTCTTTTCTTCCATGGATCTCCGATCTGGTTATTGGCAAATAGAAATAGACAAGCGGATCGTAAAAATTTATTACCCCGAAGGCTTATACGAGTTTAAAGTCATGCCGTTTGGTCTCTGTAATGCACCTGCGACCTTCGAGAGAATGATGGACAATTTGCTACGCCATTTTAAATGGACTATGTGTCTTTGTTACCTAGATGACATAATAGTGTTCTCAGAAACTTTTGAAGACCATCTTATACGATTAAGACTTGTTCTAAAATGTCTTCAGGAAGCTGGTCTTAAATTAAATTCAAAGAAGTGTCTTTTTGCTGCCCAAGAAGTAAAGATTCTGGGCCATCTTGTATCTAGTAATGGCGTTCGTCCCGATCCCGACAAAATAAAAGCCGTAAAATTTTCCCACTCAAAGAATATACATGACATACGAAGTTTTCTTGGCCTTTGTTCATACTTTAGAAGATTTATTAAAGGTTTCTGTTATCTCGCCGAACCTTTGCAGTCGTTGCTGAAAAGTCGCGTGGAGTTTCATTGGGGTCCTGAAGAGGTGGATTTAACAGTCTTAAGAAAGCACTACTTCGGATCATATTGGGGATGTACGACGAAGAGCTTCTACAGAAATCCATACTGATGCAAGCGGGTACGGTATCGGAGCTGTTAGTACAAATTCAGAATAATGTCGAGAAAGTTATAGCATACGCTTCTAGAACTCTGACAAAAGCCGAAAAAATTATTCCACCACAGAAAGGGAATGTCTTGCCATCGTATGGGCTACCAACAAATTACATATTCGGAAAACTTTACTGTTGTAACTGACCATCATTCCTTGTGCTGGCTCATGAATTTAAAGGATCCTTCAGGAAGGCTTGCCAGATGGGCCCTCGACTTCAAAGCATGATTTTGACGTAAAATATAAAACCGGTAAGAAGCATAGTGACGCCGACGCTCTTTCGAGAAATCCAGTGGAAGAGGAAAATGGAAACATCATTTTTAATCACGACGATATGAACCTTGCGATGGAACAGAAAAGGATCAAGACCTTGCGAAATTAAAACTTTTGAGCAACTCATCCAAAAACGAAGAATTCAGATTTATCGACGGTATCTTTGCAGGAAGAATTTTTGATCCAGATGGAAAGTTGTGGTTGCCAGTCATTCCTAAACATCTACGAGCAGACATACTAAGGCACTTTCATGACGCCCCCACCGCAGGACACCTTGGTTTCACGAAAA
Source organism: Trichonephila clavipes (assembly GCA_019973935.1). Taxonomy (NCBI): domain Eukaryota; kingdom Metazoa; phylum Arthropoda; class Arachnida; order Araneae; family Nephilidae; genus Trichonephila; species Trichonephila clavipes. Next base: position 122,204 of record BMAU01005115.1, on the reverse strand, counting down.
ACTTATGACAGGATACGCAAGAGATTTTACTGGCCGGGAATGTACCGAAATGTCGTTCGGTATGTCATGCATTGTCGGGAGTGCCAAAGGAGAAAGTCCGTTCCTCAACGACCACCTGGACGTTTAGTTCCCATCCCTCCAGCTATAGCTCCTTTCCATCGCATTGGAATTGATCTCCTAGGGAGATTTCAAAGTCTGCTCATGGAAACAAATGGATAATAGTCTGCACGGATTACTCAACACGATATGCAATAACAAAAGCCTTGCCGACAGCCGAAGTCGACGAAATAGCGAAGTTCTTACTTGAAGAAATTGTCCTCAGGCATGGAGCTCCTCGAGTAATTATCACAGATCGTGGAGCCGTCTTTCGATCCAGACTTGTTTCCTCGTCCACTTGTGTAACATTGATCATCGTTTCACAACGGCGTATCATCCCCAAACAAATGGACTGACGGAGCGCTTCAATAAGACCTTGGCCGACATGTTGTCAATGTATGTGGATGTAGAGCAGAAAATTGGGATGAAATTCTACCATTTGTAACCTTCGCTTATAATACCGCTAAACAAGAGACCACAGGTTTTACGCCGTTCTATTTACTTCATGGTCGTGAAGCGGAAACGACACTAGATACAATGCTACCATTCTGTCAACGATTTTGATGACAATAACATCACAAGATAGCAGCCAGAGCCGAAGAATCACGACAGCTAGCCCGAGTGCACACTCTGAGAGCTCAAGACAAAATTCGTCGACGTTACGATTCCAAACACCAAATGGTATCTTACGCTCCCGGAGATCTCGTATGGGTTTATACTCCAGTGAGAAAAGTCGGTCTCTCCGAAAAACTCTTATTTCGGACCGTATCAGGTGCTACGCCGTTTATCAGCCGTGACTTACGAAGTACAAGATTTTGATCCTGCTTCACGAAAAAGAAAACTAAGAGAAGTTGTCCATGTACTGCGTATGAAACCGTACCATGATCCCGCCGAGCAAATCGAAACCGAGGATATTCCTCCCAAAGAATCATACAAAGGACCCATCACTCGTTCCAGAATAAAGACCCTTGAACAAAATGACAGCGGGGCGCTGTCTTCTTTTTCGAGGGGAGCAATGCCACACGCATAATTTGCTACAAGTCCCGATAGCCGAGTTGGCAGAGCGTTGGACTGAACTTCCTCAGGTCTCGGGTTCGAATCCCGGCCCCGGCAGATTTATCCAAAGACTGGAATTTTGTTTCCGTTTTTAATGTATTGTTTCTCTAGGTTCTAGATGAATCCAGATCATTCTTTAGAGTGCATACTGGTTATTTCTCGAATATTCGAAGTGTATAAAAGCAGAGTTCATCGCCAGTTGGGCATGTTCTCAGTCCAGTGTTGTATCGAGCTCCAAGCGTTAGAATAAATCTAATTGTTTGTTTAATTGAACTGTGTACTTCTTTCGAACTCCGTGACAATATGTTTAAGTTATGGTTATTATGTATAAGAATAAGGAAATTAAGATAGTTGCTCAGAGGTATTGAACTTATAATCTGAAAAACAATGTGAATGTAAGATCTGCTTTCAGTGATTCTAGTACATTTCTTTAGAATGAATTTGATTAAAATCTCCCAATTTAATTTATAGTTCTATTAAAATCTTTCTAACAAAATTTCAAGATTCTAAATGAAAAAATAAGTACTTTTGGTACATCATTCCTATAAATCCATTTAAAATTCTTATTCCTTCAGCCATCTTTTAAAATGGAATCGAACTAGGTAAAAATGCATTTATGAAGATTGTCAAGAATCATTTTTCTCATTTCAGCATACATATTCCAGGCAGAAAATCAATAATCCATTGATAATATTTCATACATTTTCGGAGAATTTCTTGCAGTATTTTCTTAAAAATTCTATTATGCTGCATGGTATTCAAAAAAACCATTTTATATATTTCGAAAGTCTTTTATTACAACTGACAGAAAATGCAATAAGTTTTCTTATTGAAGGAGTTTAACAATTTTCTTCGATAGAAGTTATTTGATTTTATATGAATCAATATGTTTAGTAGATGTCTAAATTGACTTGAAGTGTTGCTAGAGTAATTACTTATAATTAAAGTATTTTAGTCACTTAACAGCTTTTATCCTTTTCATTTGTGTACATCAATGTAATCTGGTATCAATTTTGTTAAAATAACTTTAATTTAGCAAATGTAAAAATAACAACTTTAATATTATATGGTCATGTTGACAGGTGTAACAAATTTTTAACCTCTTAAGGTATCCGACTACGTTCGGAACCGTGATTTTAAAAAAGCGCATAAATGGATAATTTTCATGATATTTAGCGTCACTTAGATTAGAATATATGCATAAAATTGTTTAAGGACATTTTTACATAAAAATTTGTTTAAATACAATATTTCGGCAAAAAATTAGCTTAGAATAATCTTTTTATCCAAACGTTCTCCTTTTGTGAAAAATGGTTCTATTATAATAATATTTTGCCTGTTTATAGCTCAGATCTCTCTGCAGATGTTCAACTAGAGCTTTTGAAAAATTTCCATTATTTTCAGAGTTACCACCAATCGAAATAATTATTCGCGCTTTTTTTTCTTAAAATTGCTCCCCTCTGTTGTCGTAAAATATGAATAAACCCACTTCTAAGTTATATATTTCAAAAATTCTAGTTGAGACTCCGTAGAGAGGTCTGAGCTATATACAGTTAAAATATTATTATAATAGAACCATTTTTCACAAAAGGAGAACATTTGGAAAAAATATTATTCTAACTTCATTTTTTGCCAAAATATTGTATTTAAATAAATTGTTTTTTTTTTTCAAATGTTCTTAAAACAATTTTATGCATATATTCTAATCTAAGTAAAACTAAATATCATGAAAATTATCCATTTATGCACTTTTGAAAATCACGGTTCCGAACGTAGTCGGATATCTTAACTGTTTTTTTCTAGTACACTGTATGGGCTACCTAAAGCTGGCCACTACCGATTTACTCGTACACTGTACGGGGAGAGATATTTCCTTCTTTCTAACTTTGATTTGCACATGTTTTTAATTCTTATAGTGAGATTATTAGTGATAGTGTTTTTAAGAGATGTAGCTTGCCCATGGTACTGAAATACTTCTCATCTGGTATTTTCTTTGATGGGAAAGCTTGAACTTTTCATTGAAGGCAGGAATTTAGAATTTTTGAAAAGAGATACGATACAGAACAAGGATTGGTAGGGAAATGTGCAATTTGATTCTTGAGAAGAATTGAAAATAAAAACATAATCCAAAAAGGCAAATATTATTTGTGTCCCTTTGCAATGTAAGGTTTAGTATTACACCCCATGCTTCTAATTGTGTGTGTGTGTATATATATGCACACACACACACAAAAATCCTTAATCATTTGAAAAAGAGGTACGAATGTGAAATATTTATGCAAGTATGAGCGAAATTCTCTTAAAATATTTGAAACAGTGTCCATAGAATGCAGAGTGTATTTATAAAAAGTAAACATTTAAAAGTTTTTGAGTTCCATAACCATTTAACAAAAAATAGTATGAAGACTTAAAAATTGAAATAAAATTATTTCATGTTGGCATTCTGTTAATTATTATGCTTTGCTACATATAATAAAAATGTGCATTTTTTGTAACATTTTGAGCAAGAAAAAAAACTGACGTCTTAAGGGGTTAACCGACTTTTATCTAGTGAAATTTGACGCAGTATTATTTATGAAATACAGAACCATATTTTGTGTACTTTTTGAGATTTCTTTACCCTGAAGCTATACCCTGATTTATCCCCATTTTTTCCATCAACATATTTTTTATTTAGTATATGTTTAATGAAATATCAACTCTGACTGCTTCGTAATAATTATTTGTATATATTATATAATAAGATGTTCAATAGAACTGACGAGGTATAGAACTAGTTTTCTTCCTACTGAGCTCTTTTTTTGAGATAATATTTTATTCTACACTCATAGAGAGAGAGAGAGAGAGGAAAGAGATAGAGAGAGATAGAGAGAGATAGAGAGATAGAGAGAGATATATATAGATAGATAGAGAGAGAGAGAGAACTGGGCACCTTCAACTCACATTTTATTCTTTGCATTCCCAATGTTTTGAATTTTATATGGGAAGAAATAAATCAATTTTTTTGGGGGGGAAGGGGTAAATTCTATAAATTTCATTTTGTCAGAGGTCATGGATGTCAAGCATTTGCAGTAAACGTGCTAGCTTTTGACGACGGGGGAAGTACTTTGCTTTTGAGTTTATATAAAAATGACCCTGACCCTGAGCAAAGACTTCCTGTACGTCTAACATTATTCTTGCTGTTGTTATGATTATTATCACTATAAGAAGAGTGAGAGAAGTGTAAAAATTGTGATAGGCTGTAAATTATTAAATGAAAATGAAATGTATTTACTTACGTGCTACAAATTTAAGTACTCACGTATTGTCGCAACCTATTCGCGACATTATATAAAATGAAGCCCGCGGTTGCCAATTCAGCCCGTACGACACATTAAAAATCCTGGTTGCCAACTTGGCGAGCTATTAATAGAGTTGGCGACTGTTGCTATAATAAGTAAGTACCTAAATAATATTAATAAAAATGTTGTATAAATAACTTGAATGAGTATATGTTCATATTGTGGATCCTAAATCTTTAACTATAATCTTGAGAAGGTACAAAATCTCTATTCTTATGTTCTTTGTGTCTTCATTTGTCAGATTTATTGCTTCAGGAATGAAAATAATTAATTATATTATTATTATATAAAACTTGGATCATTCATTGATACTAACACACACACAATATTACGTGCATTTATTCGAGTCTAAGCTTTTCCCTCCAGGGCTATTTGTATTGAGGGAGTGAGGGAATATCAACGTCGCTCTAATTTGCTACACAAGGGCGTTTGGTAACGGACCTCATAATTTTGAACCATGGTTAAGTGACGAGGACGACACCTGAGCTGTCACTCTCTCTCCTAACTTCCACGCCGCACTAAGAGGAAGATATTTGAACCCCGACAAATTTAACGTGCGTCAGCTTCTCTACACAGCGGGTCTTCAGGGTTACTGCTATTGAAAATTGGGTGTAGCTTAGAATCGACGGCGAAAAAGTGTATTGGATGGCGTAAATTGAACATAATTCTGTCTTTAGAGCAAATACAGATTCATGTATGCATTTAAAAGTTTATAAAATGGATAAAATAAATGTATTATTTCCTTCTTATTAGATTTCAATGGGTTTTTTTCCTAACCTCGTAAATATCTGATATAGATAAAACATATAACACTATTATTTTTTACCAAAATGTGTTGAGAATTTGAGGCGTGGCTAAGGTTTGGATAAATACGGTAAACACAAGAAATTGAATATTTTTACAAATAGCGTTAAGAGAAAGATGTCAAAAACTTTGACATTTATTGAAAAGGCCTGCGCGAGTGCTATTTATTTCATATGATAACCAAAATTTTCCTGTTAACAAATCCATTAGTGGGAACTTCAATAACGCCACAGTACCAACCTAACAGAAAACTAAAAAAACACTTAATTGATATTTACCAATGGAAATCTTACATACTATTTATCCCTATAAGTATTCCATTTCATTAATTTGTATACCAGGAGTTCTTTCTACAACATAGAGGCATCCATTCTATTAATTTGAGAGTACCTAGTGTAGTTGGAAATTAAAAAGTAGACTAATTGGGTTGTTAATGAGCTTTCCGCACTGAATGGAAATTTCTCCCTGAAATTATCAGCAGTAATGGTTAAAAGCAAGATAATAGATTCAATTATCTTTTTCTTCAGTCTTAGATAATTGAATTCCTTTCCGGGACCTGCGATAAATGAATGATGCTTGAAGAATGTACTTCTTTCCGGAACATACGTCAAATCGGATGAAGTAAATATGTCCTCAACCAACAGTATGTGTCATTGGCATGCGTTTACGGGACTAAAAGGGCGGTAATCAATTATTGATTGGTTAAACAGGGCCTTTGATTTCGTGGTGAGTATTCGAAACGTTGTTAACTCGTCATTTCGAGTGTAATTAATTTTGGCACGTTTTCCGATAACTTCGAATTAAAATCGCCGTAAAGTTATATTATTGTTTATGCATAAGGCAGTTCGGCAGTGATTGAGAAGGAATGAAATCATTATAGATGACCCTGAATAAATTTCATTTTAGTTATATAAATGAAAATGAACATCTCAATTAAATTTTTAAAAATCAATACTTGCTCTATTTCTTTGCAAAAGATATAACGCATTTACCTTTTCATTGATGCTCAATTTACGAACTTCCATATCCGAAATTGTTTACACTAGAACGTCTAATGGTGTCGATCGGATACCAGAGCCTGTTTAGTTTGATCCCCTTTCCACATTTTTGCCGAGAATTTGTAAATTTTTCTTGATTTTTAATCATTTTCTATCGTGATAACACAGAAAATTTTTTTGTGGTTCTAGGTTCATTTGGAGAGAATTTACAACGTAATATACCTAGAACGTCCACTGGTGTCGTTTCAAAATTAAGGCAATTTGTCATTATAAATAGCTGTCGTTAAGTAAAGGATAGTTCACTAAGTAGATACCATAAGCAAAACAAACTTTCGGAAGTAATAACGCACATTTATTTCTCCTTAAATACCTTGTTAATGAGGTCACAGCAGAAATGAATCGCAAAGTCCTCTCGTTGGCGTCTTAAGAAAGTCGTGTGTTGTTTGGGGGTGCCAACTGAGGTAGCATCCTCGTCACGTGACCATGGTTCAAAATTACGAGATCCGTTGCCAATAGCCCTAGTGTTGCTTTATATTGCGAAGTTACAAAGCAATCTCTTACTTGTATTTTTCTGTCGTGGTCTGTTGAAGTAAAATGTATACTTTTCATAGAATCAAAACTTTTAGCTTTAATTTTCAATATTAGTGTTACTACTATTAATTCTAGTGTTTGGTTTTGGTAGTTTTCAAGACATATAACAATTCACTTTGTGTGACTAGGTATTCTAATTCTATAAGTAATACTCTCTCTTCTTAAGAAATATTTATATAAGTTTCATATTTTTATAAAAATAAGTTTACCTGCTATATTAGAAGTATTGAAGATCCCATTTATAGAAATGGACGAAAAAAATTCATTTTCATTTATTAATCGATAAAGTTGATTATGTGGCAGAAAGAAATCTTAACTACATAATTGTTCCAAATTAAAACCTTTCAACTTTTAGTTATTGTTATCAATGCAACTTTTTTTCAGTCCTTTTTTCTGCAACATTTTGAAGTTATTCCTTTAAATTGCCCAAACGTTCTTTATTTATTTCCTTCGAATAAATTCTGTCACATAAGAAAAGAAAAAAAAATAAAAATAAAATAACTTGTATTTGTGTCTTTTGTCGAAAAAAGGGTTTTTTTACGTAAAGGTTCTCTTTCTTTATTTAAGATTCACGAGTTCCCTCGAATAAGGCCTTTATATTCTTTTTTCATAACTTTGAGAAAACATAAAAAAAAAATCTCGAAACGTTTATTTTACCCATGGTAATTTTTTAGTTTATTTTTACGTAAATACATTATTTAGCTTAGGCAAAAAAAGTTTTGGTAAAAAATGACGTAAATTAAAATTGTTTTTCCCCAGATTGTAACATATTTTGGGTTCCTTGCCAAATTTACGGCAACATGAATGAATTAACTTGTAGGTACATTAATCAAATACATTTTAAATTTGAAATCAAATGTATATCTTTAAAATGATTAGATCGTATTAAAAGAAATTGTAAAATTTACTTTCCGCACTAAGCATTTGGATTAAATAATTTAATTGGTGGAATTACTCATATATTTACCAAATATGATTAAGTAATGTAATAAAGCACGTTAAACATGCTTTGTTTTTAAACGTTTAAGTTATTTTAATAACTTTTATCATACACAGTGATTTTCTACCTGACCGACACACTTGCAGGGTGTGCTGAAACGACTCGGAATGACATAGGAATGCAGGGTCGTATTCCTATGAGACCCTGTAGCTGCGAGTTGTTGCGAGCTATGATGAAACTAAAAAAGAGAAAAAAACAGAAACAGCAACACATTAACGGGACAGAAAGAACTTTATTGAAAGGTTGTACTGTAACAGGTGTTCAAAATTTCGACTATAAGTCGTCTGGTAGGCTTAACAGCGGTGCTGCAGGGAATTACTTACGTTCTGGAAGATTCCTGGCATGTCACTTATCTTCCCGCCAGATAGAAACATTCAAGAAATGAGGTCTTCAACTGAAGAAACGGGTGTTTCGTACACCAAAAAGAACCAGTTAACTCGTTAATAAACCAGTCGTACGTAACCTTCCGTTCACAAGTACGAAGATCGGGTGATGTGGAACACGCCTATTTGGGTAACATTTTTGGTACAACCACCAAGTTGCATGCCGATTACAATCCACATCCCCATACACTATCAGCATGTAGATCACTATCAACATGTCGATCACTATCAGCATTTCGACCACTATAAGCATTTCGACCACTATCAGCATTCCGACCCGACCACTTGCGAAGATCGTGTCGAGTTAATTCTACTACCTCGGAAAACGGATCGCAATTGACGACTTCCATTAAGATTGGTGTTCGTGAAATTTTCCGTTCAGCCCATCTACCTCAACACTGCCTGGAGGAACCTTCCATAACGTCAGGAATTCCAAACAGCATCAGACGTGCCAGATGACTTCTGGTCATAATTTCGAATATCTGTTGTAGTACAACAGTTTCATAAAATGTTCTCAGTTCCATTGACGTGTTGCTGTTTCTGATATTTTTCTTTTCTTTGCACCCTCCTGTATATATTATCCTATTATAAATTGCACACTTTATATATGTTCTGCGTTCTATTACATATAGGGCTCTATTATGTGTTACATTCTGGTACAAATAGGTCTCTATTAAAAATTTCACTCTGTTACATATTGCGCTCTATTATATAATTCACTCTGTTACATATAAGGCTCTATTATACATTGAACTCTGTTACATATTGCGCTCAATTATATAATCCACTCTGTTACATATAAGGCTCTATTATACATTGAACTCTGTTACATATAATGCTCTATTATACATTGAACTTTGTTACATATAATGCTCTATTATACATTGAACTCTGTTACATATAAGGCTCTATTATACATTGAACTCTGTTACATATTGCGCTCAATTATAACTGTACTCCATTACATATATGCACTTCAAACTACATACTATATTTGTTATGTTTGTAAAACTGCTTATAATAATAGAAGCAGGAGATTGCAAGGTTATATACAAAATATATAAAAAAACCAAAAAGGAAAATTTTAAGATTATTTCTTGGATTTATTTCAGCAGCAATTTGTTATTAAACTTAGTTATCACTATGTATATGAAATTTTCGTGCTACATAATTAAATGCAGTAAATGTAGGATGAAAGTCATTTGAGAACCAAATATCGATTTTTTTAAAACAATTAACTTATAAAAGTATGTTGATATCTAGCAACAAACAGCAATCTAAATTGTACCGTATTTTGCTTGCTGTAATATTTTTCAAAAGAAAAAATACCGACTCATTCTTGGAGCCATTTCGTAACTTTTTATTATTTGCTGGGAGCATTTTTTTGAATATGCATTAGATGCCATAGATGCATTAGATATTACCATAAATTCCTTCAGTGAATTTATTTTAAGGTTACGATAGAGCGAGATATAAAGGAATATTATTTAAATATATTTTTACGGATCATCGCACTTGCACATATAAATAACGTAATTAATTACTATTAAAGAGAAAATGCCCGTGGAAGTAAATTGGCTTCATTATCAGCAGACTTACATATTTTTATTTGAATGAGTCTCATTAATTTTGTATATCAGAAATCAATATATCATTTTTCGCTCTTACAAGAAAAAGTTAAATCTTAATATTATTGTTTCAGCCAATAAAGAACGAGTATGATAAACTTTACTTTATTTTTGAAACTGGACATTCCTTTTTTGAGCTTACATTTGTTGTCTATTTGAACTATTTAAAAAGGTCCAGAAGATTGTTTTAATATTTCTCCATCTTAATTACTGTATTCCTGCCAAATTGAAAAGTTGCCAGAAATTACACAAGAAAAAAATAATTTCCTCTGAATTACTTTCAAAGCAAATAATAAAGCCCAATGAATAAAATATCTAATGAGGTATGTTGATAAAAAATAATTTTAAGTTCAAATTGTGTGTTAATATTTTTACTTATTCGAAACCTATGGAGAACTAATATTCATAAAACAAGTTGTATTAATAAAAAAAAATATTAAAATTGAGTTGTCTGTAAATATTTATTATTTAGTCAACATTGGTCATAAAAATAATAAAAATAATAAAAAATAAGGTAAGCAAATAATTAAATTAAAAAGGCTGGTAAAATTTTGTATCTTTTTTTTTTCAAAATTGATCGCGAATAATGTAATATGATTTAATTAAAATACGTAAAATACTACGTAAACTTTCCTTTATTGAAAATAAATAAGCAGAACTCGAATAGTTTTGAAATACGAGAGTCATTTTCAACATTACACATGTATTTTTTTTAAGTTTACATGTTTATTTGGATGATAATATTTTTAAAAAACTATCAATTCAGGGTTTTTCCATCACAATGGGGTGATTCAAAGGGCTTGGAAGCTTTACATTTCTATTTATTGTTCCACGTATATTCCTATCGAATATCTATCTATATAGGAAGGTGAACTGTAGATGAAAAATATCTTTTCTCACAGGTTCTTTCAACTTTGAGAATAGGTTGGGGAGTTGGACTCATACCACGACTTTAGGGTGTATGAGGTAATACTTCTACATTGGATTGCAGTAGCTGTCCCTTTACAATATGATTAACGAGCAGCCGAGCATTGTCATCGAGAATGAACAGTCCAGCCTCAAACAACTGAGGTCGAGTTTTGTGAATCACTTTTTCAGTTTCTGATAGAAAGCTCAATAGAATAATCCTGTGACACTTGCCCGCAAGGAACTCTTTTTTAAAGAATACTTTTTGGCAACCATGGGTGAAAATCATTATTGCATTCATTTTTGGGAGAGCACGACGAAATTTTGGATCATGGGCAACATAGACCTAATCAATGAAAAACTTAAATGTGATTTACTGCAAATTTATCACAAACAAGGGGTCTCAGGGGTGTTAAATTTCTCTAGAGGTCTGAAAATATAAACGATTTTCAAACGGGTATAATTCTTTTAAATTTAAATTAAATTATTCGAATCTTTTACAAATTATTTATATTAGAATGGGGCTTCAGAAAAGAATACAATGTTTAAAATATAATCATAATTTTAAAAGTCATAAGCATATGAAAATTATATAATAAATATTAAGTATTTTTTGCTTTGCGCACGCTATTTTCTAAAATATTAGCTTCTGATGCATGTAACTTTATAGAATTATACACAATGCATCATACTCTTTAAACCCTACCTAATTTTAGTATTATATATCTTTTGTATTTCAAAATATTTGTAAAATATTGCAATTTTTTAAATATTTTTTAAAAATATATTTTTTTTTATTTATTATAAAACATGTAAATTATTATTCTATTTATGTAAAAGTAGCTACAAAATATTAAGTTTACATTTGTCTTTATAAATCAACTTATAGCTAGTAATTAAATCTACTATTTTAGAAAATAGCATGCACGACGTAAAACTTAATAAATATTTCTTATAGAAAAGTTTCTTATTTTCATATGCTTATAATTTTTTAAATTATGATTATATTTTAAACATTTTATACTTTTCTGAAGCCCTATTCCATTATAAATAATGGGTAAAAGATTCGAATTATTTAATTTGAATTTAAAGAAATTATACCTGTTTGAAAATTGTTTATATTTTCAGACCTCTGGAGAAATTTAACACCCCTAAGACCCCTTTTAACGCAAAACATTAGAGTTTTTGGTCAAGTTTTTTACCATAAAGTTTCAGTCTTAATGAATGATTTTTGATTTTCAATACTGTCAGTATTTCAGACTGCTTCAGGCTCCGTTTATAATTTGTGTTGATGAAACTCCGTACAGAACTGCTGAAAAAAGGCAACACACATTGCCTTCCCGTAGGAGAGGTTAACATTTTTAATAATTAAAAATATGTAGTTTTCCAAGAAAAATGAATTTTGAAATTCGCTTCTCATCGGGAAAAAAATCTGTGAATATTTTGAGATAAATAAAACTGTTTAATCTAAAAAATACGTAAGCACTTTTTTCTCAGTTTAAAAATGACAGCACTGTCATGGATGTATAATAAATGTATTTGAATATTTTTTCGTGGAAGTTTTATGTTACATATTCTGATTAAATAGTAAAGTACAACATGAAAACTGACATAAAAATTGACCTTTAAAAAAATAAGTGCCGCACCTTCGTAATGAAATTATAGACACAATTTAGTTAGTTAAACATTTTCCGCGAAATATAATTTTATGTACAAAAGATCCATCACTTTCTGGTTCTAGACCATCGTAAAACTAGAGTATAAATTCTCCGAATTTCATCTATTTATGCTCACAACTCTTTTCTGAGCTCAATCTCGGCGTGAAAAGTCTGAAAAATGTGTCTGTATATCTAACGCAAGAAATATCACTTTAGAAGCCGTTTTCAGGCAACACCGGGAATTCCATGAAATTGTATGGGATTCAGAGAACATTTCGAATAAATTACAGCAACTACGAGGATTTCCGGGAAGAAAAATAACCTGTGAAGAGTAATAGAAAGAATTTTATCCTTTTTTTTTGTTGTTACTATTAAAGCTCAAGCATGCTAAGTCAGCGTTTCTCAAACTGTGGGGCGCGACCACCTAGGGGACGTGTAAACTCTACGAGGGGGCACGTGCATATTGAAAAGTCGAAAACAAAAACTATTAGTTTACTGAAAGTAAACCAAAAAAAATACATTGTGACTTAATAAAAAATAAAATACTCATTTGTTTTCATATAATACACGTATAAGTGTATCAGTACTTCACAATGTATTTTACAATTAATTTAACAATACAAAAATTAAGAACAAGTTCAGTAATTACCAGGGCCATATATCGATGGGTTTGCCATGTATAAAATTATGTACAAAAAGTAACACTTATCTTGATAATGTGTACGGTTTATAAATAAAATTGAATTTTGGGTAGTGAACAATAAAAGTTTGAGAGGCACTGTGCTAAGTATAATTGATTTTCCTGCCTAATAAATTAGTGTATTTTAAAAACTAGATTTCTGCAAACAAATGTTTTATGGAAGATATTTCCTTTTATACACTTTCAACTCTTTAATTTCGAAATGAACTTTTCTATTTTACCGTTAGGTTGTATTTCTAATTCAACTTTTTCAATCTCTATTTTAAAACTACACTTAAAATCAAAATATTAGTGTTTTTTTATTTGATTTTCGCATTCCTAAGCTACTATAGAACTATTAGTGACAGAACTATTGAACTAGAACTATTTGAAAGACATTAGAACTATTTGAAAGACAGGCATACATCAACTCTTTATCATTGGGGGTCTTGAGTGGCACCAAGATTTGAACCCACGACTTAACAATTACTTCCAGAATTGTCCACCGTGGCTACCCTCGAATTGATTTAATATGAATTTATATTAAATTCACTCTCTAAAGCAACGCGAAGGTATACTATATACTAAATTAAATGATGAGACTGACACCTAAGCAGGCAAACCACCCTCCAAAATTTCACACCACGCCAACGTCAGGACCAATAATTCCGATGCGCGTACTCCTTTGCAAAGTAAAACTTCATTGGCACAAAGTTTCGAATCCGTGCCTTTGTCAAGATCCTGCAGTCGATGGTGAAATTTAGGACACCGAATGATCAAACATTTTTATGAGAATAATTAAATTTATTGATGCATGAATTTACGATTAAGAAATGTTAAATCGCAATTAAATCGCTATCCTAAATTGCTAAGACAAATAACTATGTCACTTATCTGTGTGTAATCTGATGTAACTGCAATAGATAGGTCTTCCTCGGGTCAGCTGGATATTCCAGACTAAAGCTTTTCTTGAACGAAAAAGACTTCAGATAGTATCTTTGCTAATCTGACTTCAATAGCAGCCTAACGACTGAGTCCCGCATTCATTTCGCTAGAGTTTAAGTAGCAATCAAGTTTACATAAATCATGTTTTCTATAGAAGTGTTTTTATAAACATACAGCAGGTAAGAAATAGGAGTGTTCTTCCCCAGAGGATTAATGAAAGGAGCGAATACGACCTGTCTCAACTTAAAAAAGAAAACGGATCTCAGACCATGGCTTCTCGGTTACCATGAATTAAAAAGTTTTTTGAACAAATAATATATATATATATATATATATATATATATATATATATATATATATATATATATATCTTAAAAACACAATATAAAATGAGCATATATACATTGAATTACTTAAACACGGAAATTTTGTAGCTTTTGAATTTGTTTTAAAAAAACTATACAATTTACTGGAGGCGTTAACTCTTTATTGATAAACTATTATTTTAATAATTTTAATTCAGCTAGAGAAAAATCTATATTATTCTACCCTTTTTATTTTTATGCAGCTTAAATATTCTTGAATAAATTAATTAGTTAAAATTTTAAGTTCTTTATTGATACGATGTATATATTTATAATTCTTAAATATTATTTATGTAACTATTTAATATTCGTTTGAACGCAATGCGAATAAAATTGTGTGGTTAGTAAAATCATTTTATAGACAGGACTAATGATGACTTAAAATAATTCTGTATATTTTACTTTAAAAAAAATTCATTAAAAGACAGATTTCAAGAAATTTAAACCAGATAATATATTACTTTTTTATTTCTAATGCAGTTGGGAATTCAGAGATTAATATCCTTGCGCATTACAAAGATCTAAAGGTATACAAATATAATAATAATAAAGCAATAAAATACACAATACAACAATTTACACAGAAGAATCTGAAGAATAAAGAATTACAAAAAAAAGAAATTTGTGAAGGATAAAAGTCATTTATAAAGAGGTTAAAACAAGATCAAATCTGCAATCTGTTTAAGAGGTCTCTAGCCTTCCAGTATTTGAGAAAATACTGTTCTGAGAAAAAGTAGAGCTGACGAAGAAATGTCCGGCGTTCATAACCTCAACATTGCCAAAAAGGGGGTAAGCAGAATCATCAACTATTCAGAATAAGTGAAGATGTGCATGTAAGCAGTCATGCACTGTAGCTAAACGAAAGACAAATGCACCGCTGCTTCTGAGGTAATCTGGGAGATCACAGACGTCCTTCCCCCACTTTTATTCTTTCTTCTAGTTGTGAAAGTTGCTTGGCCAGGGAAGTTGTGACGGATCTATACACATTTTTCAAACTAATCCTCTTCGGAAATCTTTCGACTATCAATTTGCGTTGTTCACAACCAACCCTTCTTAAGAATAGAATCGTGATATGTAAATTAACTTACTATAAATAGGAAGTTTTCTATCTTGAGAGAGAGAAGGAGAGAAGATATACTCCAGCCATGTGAGATTGCTACTGAAGGTATAATATTAAAATTATACTGATTTGATTCTTATTAGGAGGAAACTTTAAAGTGACGATCGTTTACTAGGATTGATTTGATATTAGATTAAATCAGATGATAGGTTTGATCCTTTATTAATATAAAGATCGAGTTTGATAGTCTCCTAATTGCTAGCGTTTTACTGTCATTGTCCCACTTTCACGGTTAACATTGAGAAATTATCTTAATATTATTAGTTGAAATTGTGTCTGTTCTTTGTGTTGTA
Organism: Trichonephila clavipes; assembly: GCA_019973935.1. Classification (NCBI taxonomy): domain Eukaryota; kingdom Metazoa; phylum Arthropoda; class Arachnida; order Araneae; family Nephilidae; genus Trichonephila; species Trichonephila clavipes. The sequence goes on along the minus strand of BMAU01005115.1, from coordinate 106,341 downwards.
ATAAATAGATTCTTTGGATCATGGCGAGAGTTTCTTCCCTCCCCCCCACACACATCTAGGTGCTCGAGAGAGAGGCGTGAGCCTCTTACAAGGTCATATTGAAATTTTGTCAGTAAATTCATATAACTTTACATATTTTCACCAAAAATTAATTATTTGTCTCAAAGCATGATATTTTCTTTGTGTTTTTTGTAAAACATGTTTGCAAATTTGAAATTTAGTAAATTTTCACTAAAATGTTTTTCTATTTCCATATATTATTTACCATATTGTTTTACAAGTAACTATAAAAAATATCTGTTTTACATGAGAATTATTGCACTCCAGAAAATTAATTTTGGAGCCAAAAAAATAATTTTATAACATTTATAACTGTAACCGTGAAGATTACCGTGTAACTTGTTATGAAGTCTTTTCCGCCCTCAGTATTAGTTTCATCTTGTAGTTATACGAATGTGTGCATGTTTTATGAAATATCCCTCTTAGATATTCCTGTGAATCAATAGGTCCGTTCTGCTGTCCACACCCAAAAATAAAGGGGGCTCTTGACCTACCTGGAAATTGTATTCATTTGAATACATCGAACCTGCATTGCACTCCCACACACAAGACGTCACAATTTATGCATTTGTGTAGCTTTTAAATTCTGGATCTTTATTCTTTGAGTGAATCCATGATGGAAATTTAAAAATAAAAGCACATAATTATTACTTCAATTTACTTCCTCTAGAAAATCGTGTGTGTGTGTATTAAACCTTAACTTCCCATTTTTTTTAAAATTTCTATAAAAAATTATATCAGCTTGTTCTAAAGTAATAATAATAGGGAAAAATATAGAAAAAGAAATTAAGCTGTTTTAAATTGAATTTCATTATTTTTTTGTGGTTGCAGAAGTGCAACATAGCGCAGTAGTCCTGCAAATTACAAAACTTTTTTTATATGAGGATTTTATTATATTCATTGTTACAAATTGCTTTAGCCTTACATACAATGAACATTTTTAAAGCAGTTATTGATTTTGTTGTGACAAAGTCCTACTTCACACTTGTCGCGCTCCAAATCCGTAATTTCTCTTGGGGTGGGAGCGGGTTATCTCCATGGGATTTAATTACTTCTTCATTCAATGAAATGTTTTGATTTTTCCGTAAAAAAATTCTTTGACCATGTTTTTTTATTCTTAAAAGTTAAATTTAAAAAAGGTTCTCTCTGACTGAAATATTTCTATTGAATTGTATTTTGTGAACCAATACTATTTTCACAGTCGCTATCCGAATCATCATTAAATGACACACAATCAGGTAAAAATCAACATCATCATCAGAATATTCAAGACCATCCTCTCTTAATTCACTTAATTCATCCGAATTATTCATATACCTATCCATTTCATCTTGGGTTATACGCTTTTTGTCCATGTCAAAATGGTAACCAAAGATCAATGTGTATTGCAGACCTGCAACATATAATTAAAATCAAATTTCTTTCATACTTTTTCATTAGAAAATCAAAATTGCTTTTAAACTAACATAAAATGTTTAAATTTCTTACCTGGTAATTTATTTTGTCAATAAACAAGAGGAAGCATAAAATATAATGGATTTTTTTAAAGCAAAAACACAGTTCTTGAGGCATCAGAGAATTTTATAATTGTTGTGATTTCTGGAAAAAATGTACTTGGATATAGTGACAAAATTAGCATGTATTTCGTTGCAGTATTTTTTTCTCAGATAAGTGTTTTGTAGGTAATTAAAAAATATTGAGTCTGTTAAATCAAAATAAATCATATGTTGCAGAAATGCAACAGTGGTAAGTTAAGGGTTAAGCGTTTATTTTAGTATTTCTTCCCCTTTTTACAAGAGTATTATTGCTCCAGTGATCCAGCGTTGATTGATAGTGATGCACATGCCATAGAAAAACCTCTATTGCCCCTCGCTAAGTCTAAACTAATCTCTTAATTCTTCCATCTCACCTTTATATTTTTGTTCTTCCTTTTTCTCCTCTTCCTACTTCATCTCACGGGATTTTTATTTAAATTTTTTTTTCGCAGCAGTTTTTCTAGAATTGTCTGATCGCTGACAATTTAATCGCTTCAGTAAATTTAGCCCCTCAATAATTTCCCTCCCTTACTGTTCACTCTTTACTCTTATTTAGTCATCCAAATAATTGCTTGTTTGAGTAATTCATCTTTTTTTTGCAACAATTCTTTATGCCAATAAAAATGGCCTGAATGACTTTAATTGCTGGAATTAGTAACGCTGTCTTTTTTTCGGAAAGCGACTTATGTGTTTTATGTGTCAAACAACGCTGTTTTATTTTTATTTGAACAGTTCTGTAGCTATGGGAAATCAAAAAAAGAGGATGTATTTCTGAACATAATTGTTTCTTTTCTTTTTGAAAAAAATTCTCTATTTACATCTCTTCTTTTTTAGAATTGGTACTTACAAGCTAATAATTTTTTTTAAGAAATTCTATAATTTAAATACTTTAACTTTTATAGCGTGAGTACATTAATTACTTTGTTCAATATTATAAGTTTTTAATGAATTTCAAGTGAAAAATAAAAGTAATCAAGCTCGATTCTTTTTTTCTAGTAATATTTTATTTGTAACTACGTACAAACAAGGGATATGAATAATTTTATAAATTGTCCTAAGCGTATGTTTTAATATTTTGGCTTTTTATTAGCATTTTTGCTGACTGTTTAAAGAACATTTTTCTCTTGACGTGTTTCAAACTTTCTCTAAATGATCAATAATATTTGTGCCATTAATAATCCAATTAAAGTAATATTTATACTTCGAAAGGTATAATCAAGGCATTTGTAGGAAAAACTTTTAATTCCTAAATACGGAGTTAAATTAATATATTAATGCATATTCATTCATCCCCTTCATCTGCACCAATGGTTCCCAAACTTTTTGAACTCATGGACTCCTTTTTCCAGTCAAAACTTGCGCACGGACCTCTTTTTAAAGTGAACATTTTCCCAAGTGAAAAAGCTACATAAATGCATAGCATAAAAAAAGTGCAAATTTAATAAAAAAAAAAAAAAAAAAAACCGTTGAAGAATTATTTATTGAAACTATAACTTTTGTTTAAAATAAAATTAAAAAATGTATTACTTGGATGATTTTGATGAAAAATTATTATTGCATTTATATCCTTCTCAATACTTGTGAGTAGCAACCACAAATCCCCATTAACACTAGTTTTTAGTCGGTTTCTTTTTTGTGTATATGCTGAGGTATTTTACGACACTGAATACACGTTCTACCAAATTGGAAAACGGGAAAGTATTCAACAACTTCCGTAGTGCAACTAATGCAGAATATAAAATTGGGACTTTTTTGTTTGACATTGTCCAAACATTAGTTTAAGGCCTCATTTGTGAATATTTCAATAAAATGCTCCTGGATTAGTATGGATCTGAGCTTGTACAGGCGCAAAAGGGTTCAATACCCAGTCGAGAATATCCAAGTGAATTATTGTTATTTATTTAAATTTTCATAAAAATAAAAATGGATCAAATTTTTTATATTAATACTTGCGCAGACCCCTGACATTGTTCAAGGACCCCCGAGTAAATTTTAATTTTCCATGGAATAATATCGGGGACATCTGGGGATCCATAAAGACACCACTTTGGGAACCACTGTTATCTACACGAATTTCTAGCGTATTAAAACTGATGCTAACCAAGCAATCCATAATTTTCTGTCTTTTCCATACTTCAGCTGAATCTCTGAAGGGAACTTAAGTAAAAGATTATTCAAAACTTGAAGTTTCAAAGGATAGTGCTAAAATAAATTAAATTTTATTTTATAATTATATTGTTTTTTATGCATAAATAAGTTGTTATTAACTTCTCTCGGACTGAAAGCTAATCAAGGACTATGTTTGAGTTCAAAATCATAAAATGAGAAGTAATATGTGATTTATCTGAATCTATAATTCGTTTTACAACTGCCAAGCTTTCCTACATGAGGACTCAGTCTCAGCTTATTAATTTTCAGGAGACGACTCATTTTGAAAAGCTATTCTTCGGGATGGAGTTTCGGGGTAAATTTTCTTCGGCTGAGCAGTGATATTTGTACGATGAAGAACGAAAATAAAGAATCAGAAAAAGTTACGGTCTCGTCTGAAAGCAATATAGTTATATATTGATATTTATTTATATACTCGGAAATATGAAACTCAGCCAGAGGGCTTAGATCTAACAACAAGTCATTATAGACAGACAGGAATCAGCAAAAAAAAAAGAAGGCATGGACAGTATGTAAAAAGAAAATCAAAAAAGCAGAGGCGAGGTGACAGAATTACATCACAGATAGATCAATCTATAGCATCGATTCTATTATAGATAGATTGCGAAATTAGAAAACAGGGAACTAGCCCGTTACGAATTATATTATAAAAAATAAAATATAACCAGGTGGGAATTGATTTCTTTGTAGATTTTAGATGGAATGCAGCAAGCAGTAAGAGGCACAAAAAAATAAACAGTCATTAAAGCCCCGGAAGAGCAACATGAACAATTAGGAGTGGAAAGGAACTTGAACCTATATATTTTTCAAGGTAAGCAGGGAAAGAGGTGTGATATTAACATCGGGTTTTCCAAAAAACAATTTGCCCCGTTTCCCCATTTGACAATCATTCCAGCAGAAAGTCCAAGAGTCAGGTGTAAAATTTTTGAAATAATTATCTTGTTAAGAGCAATTAGCTGGGACAGCGATGATCTCAACCTTAAGAATAGCTTTTTTTTTTGTTTTTTTATTTACACAAACATGTGTAAAATCATTAAATTAGTTTTCGTTGTAAGATTTAAACTGGTATATAAATTGAAAAAAAATTGATAATATTGGCAAAGTTTGAGCTTAATGAAGTTCAGATATCTAGATTTGTGTTGGTAGAGTTAATGAAGAGTTAGACAGGGAAGAGAGGGTGTGAGTGTAAATGTGAATTGTGAAGATATGATGAATTTTTCAAAAAACTCAGACAGCTGTAAAGGATACCTCTCCCTGAAAAACAATATTATAGTTATTAATCTGAAAAGAAGGATTAACAAAAGGAGGCCCAGTAGAAAATATTCATTGGGAAATCAATCTCGTACTGATATTGGAGACATTTGAGTAAATTTCACTCTCCAACGGATCACTGAAAATGTTAAAAGTGAAGGATCTAAGTTCAGGGAAAATAATATGTATAAAAATGATGAGAAATCTAATTAAGAGATGGGGATGAAGTCTGGGAAGAAGTGCATTATCTGTTGTTCCAAATTTTGAATGTATAAAGATGAAGGAAATAATAAAATGAACAGTAGAAATTCTTAAAGAAAATCAAGTGTCTCAGTGGGGGAGGTTTTTCAAGCTTTTTCGAATTCTAAAAGGATAATTCATTTTGATGTAAATAAGTTTTTGAATTTGAGTGGAGGTCATAGAACCCCACCGACACAGAGATCCACAGGCACATACTCGTACCAAAGTTTCATCAGAGATAAATGCTGAATGTTAAGGTTTTTTTTGCTACACACACACTGGAAGTGACAGGAGATATAAAGAATTTTTTATTAAACAGCATTAATGTGAGAGGTATAAGATAAAAGAGATTATATACGAGTATGTGTCGCAGCGAGTGTACGAGGGTTCGGAGAAGTAGACATGATTTTAAAAATAGATACTTTTATTTATATGTAACTCTTTATAAATGATATACAAAAGGGCTGGGCAGACTTTTACATCGTACGAGCTACATCTAATTTTTCAAGGTATTGTGGTCCACTCAGTGATAGTGGTGAACACAAGGGGGGAGGGCCCAGGAATCCGTACCCTCCCACACAGCCCTTGATTTTTTGTTCCTGCTTGATTATAATCTCATGTATATATATATATATATATATATATATATATATATATATATATATATATATATATATGCTTTTTTAGAGGTATAGAACTTTAAATTGCAATAAAACAACGATGTATTATTCAATTGACATGAATTTTTTTTATTCGAAATATAATCTTGTGGCATTACATTTTAAATATGATCAAGCAAGGCGTAGATTCGTCGAATGGGCCCAAAACGAGATTGCCGTTGTTCCCGATTTTCATAAGCGAATTTTGTTTATCGATGAAGCGCACTTCTGGTTGAATGGCTACGACAACAAACAAAACTGCGGCATTTGGAGTGAAGCTAATCCACAAGTGTATGTCAAAACACCGTTACATCCAGAAAAACTGACTGTTTGGTGCGCTTTATGGGCTGGTGGAATCCTTCTTCAAAAACGATGAAGACCACAACGTTACAATCAATGGTGATCGGTATAGAGCCATAATAACTAACTTTTTCATTCCTAAATTGAACAATCATGATGTCCAGGAGCTGTGGTTCCAACAAGACGGCACAACTTGTCACACAGCTCGTGCCACAATCGATTTATTGAAAGACACGTTTGGTGACCGCCTAATTTCACGTTTTGGACCTGTGAATTGGCCTCCAAGATCTTGTAATTTAACACCGCTAGACTATTTTCTGTGGGGCTATGTAAAGTCATTGGTCTATGCGGATAAGCCACAAACGCTTGACCATTTGGAAGACAACATTCGTGGTGTTATTGCCGATATACGGCCACAAATATTGGAAAAATTCATCGAAAATTGGACGTCCAGAGATTGGACTACATCCGAGCCAGCCGTGGCAGTCATATATGCCGGAAATCATATTTAAAATGTAATACTACAAGATTATCTTTCGAATAAAAAAAATTCATGTCAATCGAGTAATACATCGTTGTTTTATTGCAATTTAAATTTCTATACCTCTAAAAAAACACCCCTTATATAGTAAAATTAAATAAGTACTTTTTATTGATACATTTTTATCAACTAACGCTAATTATTTATTCAGTAATTTATTTTGCACTGTTTTTGCCGATAATCTGCAAAATCATACAAGATATGGGGTATGATACAAAAATGGTTGGCCCTAGCCCCTCCCCCTTGAAATAATCTTGTATGTGACACTGCTCAGTGTCATAGGTGTGTTGGGGTAAGAAAAATGAGTACAATATTTATTATAACTAATGAATAAATACATAACATGGGCACTTACCTACATTACTAAAAAAATAATTAACACTTTAAAACCACGTTTTCAGAAAAATGCAAGGTACGAACATAATAATTAAAGCAACAAAAATAATATCAAATGATACATTTATTAACAAACAATTCAAAGTACATTAAAAAATAAAACATGTATTTCTAAATTTAGTTTTTATTGGTTAAGTCAGTTGAAGAATTATAGTCTACATACTGTCAGCCGACTTTGAATATTTTGGTATACAATTACTGGTGGCTAATCTTCAGGTGGTCACCCCAAAATGTCTTGGCGGTCCACCGGTTGATCGCGATCAACGCAATGCCCACACCGGATATACAGCATTATTGCCAAATTCTGTGGGAACAATCTGAAATCCTAACACTTAATCTGATACATAAGATTATTCAAAATAACTAATCTTGAGCCAGAGCTTCTTATGCATGTGATGATTCTTCTCGAATCCCAATAGTTCCGTCAGCTCCACAACTTCTGGTGTATTCTAAGACGAATATTAATTTAAGGCTGCGTGACTTCCTCAGTCGTAATTAACTTTCTCTTTTTCTTGAATTTCACGAATAACTATCAACGATTAACCATTAGCCTCACATATACTCAACGTCGGGGTTTAAATTGTATTTACGTTTGCATAAAATCAAGTCATCTTTACGGAAAGTGGTTTTTCAAACTAAAATCACAGATGAAGAATAGTTTCCCCGAGAGGAGCTTTTAAAGAACCCGAACAAAAAAACCCGTTACATGTGTAAGCCCTCAGATATTTTTAAAATTTGAAAATATGAGTGTTGCTTGAGCGCTAGTGTTTCTCCGAAAGTCCCAGCTAATGCATGAAACACGACTCTGAATCAGAAGGCATCTGACGACAGTAGAAAGAGTATTGACGTTGGTAATATTTAGATTCTTATCAGAAAATTTAGAATCAATTAAATATAAAGCGAGTTTAGAGTTATTTTTGAATTATTTCCTGGTGAGGCCAAACGGTACATTAGCAAGATCGTCTTTGAAGGTATATTTTAGCATTATATATAAATGTATATATACATGAAGGTATAGGGTTAAAATAAATATCTCACTCAGTGGGTGAAAATACCGTGCCCTGCGTATAACCCCATGCACTACTGTATGATAATGAAAAATGTTGCTGTATTTCAAACAAACATTACTGTAAATCCTAGTTTCAATCTGCAAACTTTGCATTTGATATAAATTGTCTCATTGAATAATATTCAAATGACGCTCTGTGTGTACACATGAAAACAATTATGAAATCATGCACATTCTAAAAATAAAATCAAAAAGTAATACTTGTTATTTAACCAGTATCATAAAATTTTATATAAGAAATTTTTTGGAAAGCAAGTATTTTTTTCCTCTTTTACATCCTCTGATCTACTCTGATGTACACTTAATTAGATTATCTGAAATTTATGTGTATGAAATTTTAAATATTTTTATTTAGATTATTGGGATTGCACATGCTATGGAATGAAAAAAATTATTTCCTAATACAGATCTACGTTCTTAATACATTATGGTCTAAAGGTTTTTTAAAAAAATGTTTTTCATTTAATTCGAGCGATATTAATATTTTTTTCTTACTTTGTAGATTTGTATTTTTACCATAATGTAGAACAATGAAACCCTGCAATATTTTAGGTTTTTAAAAGGAATGGTCGATATTTTATTAAATAATTTTTGGTTATTCCTGAATTATTGCTTACTATATAGAGATAAATATAGACCAATTTACAGCATAACAGCGATTCTCAAGCTGAAGGAAGCGAGATTATCGGAAAGTCGAAATTAAAAGTTTAAATTATTGAAAGAATTCGGTATTTTATATATATATATAAAAGGAAAGGATTAACTATTGTTACAGTGGTTAAAAATTTGCTGAGACTTTCATCCAATCAGAGATTACATTTGAATCTGAGCTATGAAATTGTATTAGTGTTCTAAGATAGCGGTACTTATAAAAATTGTAAAGGGATCTAGGGTGTCATTGGTTAAATTAAAAGTGCATTTTATCCAATTAACTTTGCAATTAGCATTTGAGCAATAAAATAAGTGTTATAAGGAATGTAGAATTTTAGAAATAAAAACCGATCTATGATCATGGTTGTGATTTTTATCCAACTAACGTTTTTTTTTATCAAATTCTACAATAAAGTTATGAAATTATTGAAAGAACTAGTAAAAAACTATTGTTGATAGAGACTTTATTTTAGAAGTAAAGGCCTAGATATGGTTACATGGTAAAGTTTGTTAAAGCTTGTGGCCACTAAGCACTTTCTTTAGAATCAGAGCAATACAACTTTAATAAGTGTTGAAAGACTTAATTTTAAAAATAAAAGGGAATCTAGGGTTCCATTGGTAAAATTAAATGAGGATTTTATTCTGTCTGCATTGCCATTAACATCTGAACAAGTAAAATTTTCAAAAAAAAATATTTCAAGGAATGCATTATTTTAAATATTAAATCGATATTTGTTTAAATATATGGATTCAAATAATTGTGATTTATATTCAGTTGTTGTATTTCGTATGGCTGAACAAAAATGCTACGCTCATTTTGGTTATGATGGTTGTCTACGTTGCTAAATGCGTGCTTTGAGTTCTGCACTTTGCGTTGACTACGTGTTCCAATCTGTAAAGATGATCGTCCTTTAATTTTTATTTAGCACATTTTTAAAGAAATTAGACTTCCGACCACATATTTCATAGAGTATTTTACATTAGCATTTACCATATAAAGCAATAGTTCTTAAATTGTGGAATCGCTCTGCTACCCCCTTTCTTCCCAAGGGTTTTCTAAAAGATTTGCGAAGATCTATCATTCAATGTTAAACTTTCTTTCTTTTACAAAGTCTGAAAGAGTGTTCAAAATCTTGGGGATCCTCGATGTCTAGATGATACGCAAAGAGGGGCCGTGATGATTGAAAGTTTAAGAACCACTGTAATATAATTTTAGTTGATATGTAACAAATATGTGTGTGTGTGTGTTTAAAATTTACCTATAAATTGGTAAATATCAAAAACAAAATCTCAGAATCTAGTGCCTTAAGAAATTAGTTGAATACTGAAAAGAGTTCATTAAAAACTTTTGTAAATATTTTGATTTATAATTCTGCTGAAATCTGTTTCTTTATTTGGTGTCGCAAGAAGTTACTGTGTGTATTTTTTGTGTAACATTAGAGCACAAAATTTAACATAGCATTGCTTCACTTCCCTACATATGCATTGAAACACACTCATCCAAGAAAAAACAAAGTTTCGAATTATTTACTCCTTGATGTACCTCTTACAACTCAAAGTTTTTGCGCCCACAAAATTCTGAACGAAATATCTTTGTATATAAATTATGGTCTTTTGCTTTTTCACATTTTCTTTTTATTTTTGTCCTGAAAGAAAAAACTTTTTTTATGATCACCCACGTGAAACAAGCTCATTAAACATTTTTTTATGAAAATTGCCATTTCTCTCTACGTAATGAAAAAAGGTCCCCAGATTATTAAGTAAAACTTGCCTCTATATAAAGGTCCCAGAAAAGCAAAACAAATAATAGTTCAGAGCTTAGGTAAGCTTCTTTTTTGTATTAAGATAAAGTCTCTTGGGTATAAGTTTCAGGATTTATGTTATGAGCAAACGAAACACCTTTTTCTTCTTTTTTTTAATCTTGAGGAAGAATCAACTAAACAAGAATTAAGACATAAATTCGTCGAGAAATGCTGACGATAAAGCTGTAAACGAAAACTTATGACTCGAAGATAAATATGTATTTCACGATTAGCTGCTAGATGTTAAATAAATTTAAATTTGGATTCCTTATAGGTAAAGCTGTGCTTTATTTCCTTTTTAGGAATTCAAGCAAGATTTATGGATAATTTACAAAAATCTATTATAAATAATAATGAGGAAATCAGCCTTCACGAAAAATACATACACATATTCTATATTTATCTATTAACAAATGAAAAAAAACGTTAATTTTTACATTTCTTCATACATATCGCGGGATGAAATAGTAAGAGTTTTTTTAATGTTACAGGAAACACATATTTCACATTAATCTGTTATGGCTTTAAAAGCAGTGATTTTCAAAATGTCAATGTTTGCAACCCATTTTTCAATCATAATTTTTCTCGCGCCCACATCCGTACAACAATAATGTACCGAATGCAATAAAAATATGCTATGTTGCTAAAGCTACAATACGATTTTAATTGTAAACCGTATAAATTATCAAGATAAGTCTCAAATTTCGTGTATAATTTTGCATGACAAGCTCATGGAAGTCTCTAGAAATTATTTAACCTGTACTTCACTTTGTGTTGATAAATTAACAACCAAATACATTATGCAGTACTGGTACATTTATAAATATATATCCGTGTAAATGTGTCAGAGTGTATTTTGTTTTGCTTCTTTCCTGAAAATTAATAATTTTTTTAAATAATTTTTTATTTTCGAATTTTCTCTATAAACTCACGCCCCCTAGGGGGCGCACCCTACAGTTTCAGAAATGCTGCTTTAACATAATTTATTTTAGATAAAATGTTATTACACACACTGGAACCTTATTTAAGAGTATAATTCAGAGCAAGAACTTGCTCGTAATGCTAGACATCGGTTAAGCAAAACAATGCTGTGTTTTTGTGTGCGCGTATGTGCGAGTGTATCAATTTTGCATAGTATCAACATTTCACTTCATATTAACAGCATATCAATAATCATTACTCATACCCACGTGGTTTTAATTGAGTTAATATATTTTTCTTTTTAATGGGCTGCATATTAGCAACTAAGTCTTTGCAGACATGGAAAGTCTTATTGTACACCCCCGCCCCCTGAAATGGCTAAATTATTATTAGTAATTCTTTTGCTTACAATTCAGGGAGAAAATGGAAATCCCATAACAATATTAAACAAAAAAGGGAATAAGGTTCATTTTGAAAAATTATAGAATGTACCATTCACCAAATTATATTCAAATAGCAGAAAATGATTTTAAAAAAATTCAAAACACAAATCCTTTCTCTCTCTAATACTTATAATAAGATTTTCCATACGAAAAATAGCATTCTCTACAATACATCAGAAAATGCTCATACATTCAATATCAGTAACCTAATGATAAATTGAAAATCGTGTGCATCTCAGTTGCATCAAACAGTTTTTCAGAAGTCTGAGATATAAGTATGAAACCTGAATGCACACACACACAATTTTACTTTTTCTTTTATAGATATCTAATATGTTTACTTCTCAATATAATCTCAATTTAGCGTAGAGTTTTAAGATTCTTTCCTTTCCCGATATGAATATTCCTGGTGAAATATAAAATTCCAACGTAAATTTAAAATATATAACATTTTCTCAGATATAATTCGAAAACTCAATTCGCAAGTTGCATAACACAAATATATATAAATTTTATAAACGTCTCTACCTAATTTAACAGCATATTCCAATAGGGGTATTGCTAACATATTTTCAGTATCTTCCCGTTCGAAGCAAACACTTTTGTGAAGAAATTTAGAAATTGTTTATATGGAAAAACTCTAAGGACTGAAATTTGGAATAATTCCAATGCTCAAAGGCTTAAAAGTGTGCTATCTACTAATAAAGAAGAGTTTTCAGTTCGTTTATATCCTGAACAGTTATCATGGTTGTTTTCAGACAAATTGATATATTCTTCAAAAATTTGAAAGATATCAATATGACTTTACTGGATAGAATTGCTTAATGAAGACTCTAGGGTGTTTGAGAGGGTGATAAAAATGACATTTTGGGCTTCGTCCGTCTTTATATTAGAGAAGAGGAATGCTGTGCATATTTGAAGATGAATGCTTCTTATATGTGAAATACATTTTGTGATAGTTTATGCTAATGTAACATCTACTAAGAGTTTTTTCCTTTTAAATTGATAGGTGTCGTCTAGAAGAAGACATTTATGGCAGCAATATATTTTTTTCAGTAAAGTATGATGTTTTACTGGAAATAAACTTAAATTTATGTAAGAATAGATTAAGTTTTCGAATTTTTGAATTTTTTTATTTAAATTTTTCAGTATTAAAAAGTTATTTCATCATTTCTTACAAAATGTATTCATTTTTCTACTCTTTTATCGAATGAAATATCTCTCTAAAATTTTCAATATCCAGAGGAATTTCATGTTTTTTTAGTGATTTTACTGCATATAAAAATAAAAATTTATTTCATTTTTGTTAGGGATTAATATATTTTTCAACTCAGAAATATAACACATTTTGACTACAGAAAAAATAAATACTGCAAACTTCGATTAGAATTTTGTAAAAGTAAGGTATTTTTCATCAACACTCTCCCTGTTTCTCTCTTGTTAAACTACCTCTTTCAATTTTCTTTAATTTATTGTAATGAAAAGAAAATGTAATTTTAAGTAAAGCGAAAACTTTTGTTTCGTGTTTAATTTGTTGTATACGTATATATTATTTAACACTTTTGAAATATTTTATAGTCAGTTTTATTCCATATTAAAATTACTAAAATGTCGAATTAGGTTTCATACGTCTTACTGTGATCAATCATTAATGAAAGGGATGACACTCAACTATGAGAATCAGAAATATTTTTAAAGCGGTAGTATTATTCATGAACTTCGTTTGCACAATCATAAATATGTATGCAATACACCTTATTAAGTAAGTAGCCTTTCCATGTAATGTATCAGGTTATGTATATACACACACGCTATCTCTCTCTCTCTCTCTTTATATATATATATATATATATATATATATATATATGCATAATTTTAGAATTAACCCTGGGTTCGATCGAATTTTTACGGAAAAAAGTTCACAAAGAATGAAAATAAATTTTGGATGTTTCATAAGGAATGTGATAGTAATTTCAAGATTCAAGATACAAGCAATAGAAAATAGTTTGCCTTTTGTTAAGTATTTCTAAGTGTAGTTCTTATTTTCATAAGCATTTTACAAATGCAAAGGGATTTTTTTAAAATTCCTTTTAAATAAATTTGCAGCTGTATGCAATTGCGTAACCTTATTTCTGAATGCTTTGTAATCAGAATTTCCCTCTATTTTTGTTTTTTAGTACGAAGTTATTCTTAATCCACATGAAAATTCTCAACCAGTTTAATAATGTTGAAAGTGTTGAATTGTGTGTCTATTAATATTAAAAATATTTGAATTACTTATCTGTGGAGAAAGTAATCGTATTTTTGAAATATATATATAACACTTTTCTTTGAAATTTAAATATCAAACATGGCTTCAAGAATAAGCCAATTGTATGGATTTTTTCAATTTGTTGAAATTCATAGAACCAGGAAAAAATTCTTACTGTGAAAAACATAAATAACCTAGAGTTCTCATATAGAAAAGTCCTAAATTCAGTAACAATGTGTTAAAATAAATTGCATGATAAAGTCAAATACATCGTGTATTTTTTAAAGTGTCTTAATATATTTAGAATTTAATTTAAATTCAATAAATTAAACTAAATATGTTTTCAGCCTTACAAAATAATCAAAAGACTTTTCTTCTTTATTGAAGCATTCCGAAAAAATTAATATAAGGGAAACCTTTCAAATGTTGAATTAAATGCTTTGGGGAACCCAACAATTAACTTGCAGTGCAGTTACTCATATTTTGGCGGCAATCTGTGAAAACAGTCTAATGTATAACTGCAGTAAAAAACAATTTAAGTAAATGCAATGAAAATCGAAGTTAGTGATATTTGTTAATTAGATGTGAAAACTCTCGTATTCTTTCACTAAGTGAGAAATTCTTAAGATTTTGTATGATTAATTTCTTTGCAAAAAGTGTAAGAATATATAATGCTACATATATCAAAAGCGCTTATATACTTATTTTTAATTCTTGATGGTTTGCTTCTCTTGCTACTTACAGATAACGCATGTTCTGATCATATTCCAAACAAATTTACTAGTTTTAAATAGGTTGACATGATGGAAATTGGAAACATTACACAAGTGATGTGTATGAGTGTTATCATTAGTTTTAATTAACTTCCTTTGCATTTTTTCAAATTAAATCTTAAATTTTTTTTCAATACAGTGTAACGAATTTATAATACTTCGTATATCATATTAAAGGATAATACATATTTTATTTCTTTATTCACTTTTAAGTAAATTTTATGAAAATAATAATATGAACAAATTTTATTTATTTGTGTACTATATTATCATTCATATATCGAGGTATTCAAACAATGAGAACTTACCTACCTTTAATTTGGATTTATAGAACCTAGTCTATTGAATAAAACATTATATTAAAAAATAAGTCGAACTTAATTATAAGGTAAAACTGGAAATTTATGTTGAAAAAAAAATGTAAAATCAGCAATACAATATTTTTTTCACAACAGAATTTGCATTTTGTTTTATTTTACTTTTTTAACTAAGAATAATAGTTTCTTGAATGTTTTTTTAAATTTTAAATGAGTTTTGTTCCATAATTTTAATTAGCATTTAAAACAAAATTATTTTCAAAATATTTAAATTAACTGTTTCTATGCTGCAAGTGAACCAACAAAATAGAATATTTTGGCAAACAAAGCCGAAAGAAAAGAATTAAAACATTATTAAATCCCTAATTAACATTCTAATTATGTAAACAGGGAATTCAAAAATGGGAAAAACATTCAAAAAATATATTAAATCCCAAGATCATTTTTATGTATGCATAGAAACCTTCTTCAGAAGAAAAAGGGAAATTCATTTTGATACAAAGAAATGGTTCTCAGAAATATGAAGTAACCTTAATTAAGGAGCACACAGTGGAATTTTGTGTTTAAGAAATGTTTATGCCAATAAATATTGGGACACATCCAGATATTTTATATTATGTATTTTTTTTCTACGCCATTTCTATTTACATTTTGGTTCAATTCCTATATATTGAGTAGTTTAACCTTACTTTTAAGGTAAGTAATATATATACATATATATATATATATATATATATATATCCATCTATTTCTATTTATGCATTTATATATGCATTAATATCTATATCTGTTTATCTATGTATATGTATCTATATCTATATCAATTTATCTAGCTAAATCTACCTATGTATATGTCTACATATCTATATACATTTATCAATCTATATATTTATGCAATGGTTATAAGTTACAACGAAAAATGTAACTTCTTACTTAAATTTTTTAAACCATTCTATTTTAAGAAAATAATTTTCTAGTACAGACTAATTTTGTCACGGGGATGGATGCTCCCCCCAGCCTCGTATGGGCCACTAATTAAGTAGGCATATATATATATATGTCTGTGTGTGCAATAATTCCCTTTAATTTCATCCTGAATAACATTTTTTTAGTTTGTGATGTTATTGGCCTTCAGGACTCGCGCGTAAATAAGATTTATAAGGCTGGTACATAACATTAACTGAAACTCGCAAAAAACTGAAAACGATATTGATATTAAGGTAATTCGAGATATCTGTAACATACTATCCACATATACACTGGTGTGCAAAAATTAAGGACAAGACGGTTTTTTCAATATAACTTTGTACAAAAGTTTTCCAAATCAACACATTTAATACCGTAAGATCCCCAATACGTAAGGACATGTGTAATGTAAGCAACACTTACTAAAAGAGAAATCAGAGGGATAAAAAGAAGCTTGATTGAAAAAGTAGCATGGAGCACAATGCGACCGAAGGCCGAAACATCCCTGTGATGGGTGTCCAGCAAGAAACATCCGGTCTTTAGTAGAGGATATGATCTCCCCTGACTGCTAGGCAGGTTTCACAGCGTCTGCCAATGCTGAGAATGAGGGTGTCAATGAGTTGTTTAGGCATTGCTGCCCATTCGTCTTGCAGCGCCAATCGAAGCTCCCGAATCGTTACTGGTGGTAAGGTACGAGCTGCCAAGCGTCTGCCTAGAAAATCCCATACATGCTCGATGGGATTGAGATCCGGAGATCGTGCCGGCCAATCCATACGTTCAATATCCTCACACTCTAAGAGCTGTTCGGCAGCTACTGTGTGATGACATGGTGCATTGTCGTCCATGAAAAGGAACTGCAGACCCATAGCGCCTCTAAAAAGACGCACAGTTGGAAGAAGAATCTCGTTACAATAACGGGTCCCGTTGACTGAACCTGCGTCGAAAATGTGAAGGTCTGTACGACTACCAAGCATGATGCCTCCCCAAACGAGAACACCGCGACCTCCATACCTGTCCCTTTCAATGATGTTCGAGGGATGATTGCGGCTTCCCCGCTCTCTCCAGATGAGTATGCGATGAGAATCGCTACTCAAACTGAATCTACTCTCATCTGTAAAGAGTACTCGTCCCCATTCATTGTCTCTCCAATTCCGGTGTTCCCGGCACCACAGAGAACGCCTTCTCCGATGGGCAGGCGTTAAAGGTACACACCGTACAGGGCGTCGTGCAAACAGACCACCACCGTGCAGTCTTCTGGCCACGGTAAAACGCGATATTGGTCGTCCAGTCGCCTGTATCGTGTGTCTAGCGATTTCTCCCGCTGTCTGCCGCCTGTTTCTTCTGGCCTGTAAGACAATGTACCGGTCATCTGCGGGTGTGGTTCCTCGTGGACGACCACTACTGAACCCCCGGATAGCTGTTCCTGTAGTTTGAAATTATCTCCAAAGTCGTGAAACGATGCTGTGAGCAATTCCGAACTCTGCAGCCACACTTGTTACACTGCGGCCTTCCTCCAACTTCCCAATGATTCGACCTCGGGTAAAAGCATCCAGATGTCGTCTAACAGATTGATTATTCGCCATTTCTCGCTGAGGCAGCAACTCGGTGTGATTTTAACTGCTATACGGCGTACAATCTCTTTGCCAGAAATAGTGATCTTACACCGACAGCATGCTTTATACTACTCAGACACTCCCCCATTACGTCTACCTGCATATCTGCGCATGTGCTACCGTACATCACCTTACTTAATCTCCTGATTGGTCTTTCTGTCCGCTCTGCCTCTTCGTTCAGGCCGCGGTAGCCGAGTGGTATAGGTATCTGACAGTGGCTTGCTTTGTCACGTTTTCGAACCCTGTACCACTAAAGACCCGCCGTGTAGGGCAGCGATGCACGCTAATTCTGTCGAGAGCTGAAACGTCCTCCCGTTGGTGTGGTGTGGTAGTTAGAGAGGGTGCCAGCTCAGGTGTCGTCCACGTCACTTGACCATGGTTCAAAATTACGTGGTCCGTCGCCAAAAGCCCTCGTGTAGCTGAACAGTGCGACGTTAATATTCAATCAATCAATCAAGCCTCTTCGTTCAGCTGATATGCTAATTTTTCGACTTCGTCCTTAATTTTTGCACACCAGTGTAGTTGAGTTGTCATAGTGTCACAAAAACGAATCAAGGATGCCCAGCTATTGTAAGAGAAAGTGTTACTGAACTACGAATCTGCTTTTTCTGACGTGATACAATGTTATTTGAGCTATAAAAGAAAGCTTTCACAAACTTAAAATTTTTTGTCGGAATAAATAGTAAAAGCGTACAGAATATTTTAAATTTAAAAAAAAAATTAATGTGAGATTAAGATCATTATATTTCGATAGCCTAGTTAGCGTTCCAAACTTATAACACTAGAGTTTTTAGTGTAAATTACACATATTGTGATACCTATTTTTAAGCTTGAGATATATTGAAAAATTACTTTTGTTCCAAATTAATTTGTTCTTAATCATTATAATTAATTAACTGTTCCTTAAATGAAAAAGGCTGTATGTTAAAAACAAAACAAATAAACAAAATACCAATTACAGTGAGAATATATTTTGCATTGTTTACTAAACTATTTACGCTAGTGTAAATGTTAAATTACCGAAGTATCAAGTTAAGAAGTTAGTTTATTTGAGCACTGCTTGGATTTATAAAACTACGCAGTAATTGTTGAATTTTGTTATATTTTTAAATCTGCTAAAATGAAATGAAGCTTATCAAATACGTTGTTTGAAAATAGTAATCTGATAGATTTATGTTAGAAACATTACAATAACAGAATAATTCCACCTTATCATTACCTCTGCATTCTTAAGTATTGTGAGTGTGTCTGGTGAAATGTTTGAAAAATCATATTATCACATGATACTGTTCTTAGCACACGAAGTCTTTTAGACTATGGTTTCTCAACCTATGGTCTGCATAAAATATTTGCCAGTCTATGGACGGGTGCAGGCCACAAAAACTACTTGACAGCGTTTGAAATTACATTTTCGATTAAGACTGTTATTAAAACAAAGAATCAAGACTGCGTTGCACCTGCTTTAGATGTTGTTGCAAGTGGTTGGGCGCCTAGAATTGACATGTTATTCAGCAATAAAGAGAAGCAGCAATCTAATTAAATTCAGATATTTATTTTTAGGATATGTGTTATGTTTGTTTATTCACTTTATGTGTTCTTATATCATATTGCTACCTGAATCGTATGTGAACATAATTCGAATTTTATTATTTGAATAAAGAACTCTGCAATGACTTTTGATGATTGACTGTAAGGTAATGATGCCATTTCTGGCATAATGTGTTGAAAAATTAAGTTTAATCATTTAGAGAATAAATTTATCATTGAAGTTCTAGAAAAAATTAAAATATAGCTTAGTGTATAGCTATATATATTATTGTAGAATCATCAATATTTGTTGGGAAAATAAATTGTGTTGGGCAATCAATTTTATTTATCACATATTTCGAATTCCATTAGGAAAAAGGATCTTAAAGGATTTTAGATTAATATGTAGTTATTATTATTATTATTATTATTGATATTATTATTACCTTAAATGAAAGTCTTTCAGCTGCATAAGAAATTGCAGAAATTAATTCTTGGATGATTGGTCCAAATAAATCTAGTTTAATTGTTTCGAATCACAGTATTTATCTTATACCTAATCTTAACATTTTATTTTCTATATAGATCTGGCATACAAAAAAAGAGAAATATCATTGAAATATGTTTTCCTCCTTTTGAAGCTAAAGCCAACTTTTTATTTAGTAAGATTTTATATAAACATAATATTTTATTAATGGGTAATATTTCTGTTGAATAGTAATAAATTAATTGATAACGATTGATATGCTTTTTTTCTTTTTTTAAAATATCGTTAACTTTCATTTTAAAATTCAAAAGAGAAATCAACATATACACATTCCAAAGAATTTTTCTTTTAAATTACTTTTTTTTATCGAAAGATTCAAATTTAAGCAGTGTCTCTTAAATGATTTCCGAGTTCCATGATTTCGAAAAGAAAAATCTTTTTTCTTTCTAACTTTAGCAATTATAATCTATCCAACACATTCCCTTTTCAAATAAACAATTGTGCGCTTTATTGTAGTTTTAATAGCTTATGTCTTCAAGAACGCAAAATCGTAATGTATTATTCTTTCTAAGATGAAGAACATTCTGCCCACTGACTTGTTTCATGGGTTTATTAAACGATAAAATACAAACAATTTATTATACTTAGAAAGTTAACTTATGGTTCAGTCGAATTAAGATTTCAAATTTTACGTAAATATATAATTGGAGTAGTTATGAAACTTTTAACAGTTAACAAATTTACAGCAGATACAGTTTATTTTTATAGTTTTACAAATCCAAACAAGTAAAATATTTTCTATGAAGAATACTTTAAATTAAGTGTCTTCAATCTAACTATTGAAGGCCACATCAATGAATTTACGATGGTCCGCGGGCCACATGATGGTCAAAAAGAACTATTGTAAAAATGAAATTTAAATAAAAAAAGGGAGGATTGTTTTACAAGATTGCAACCGATTCTAAGGGAAGAGATGATGTTATAGTTTTCTATATTTACATATATCAGGCTCAAAAACGTTAAATGAAAGTCAAATTAAAATACTTTAAATGTTAAAGATAAAATTTCACTTTTTCTTCTGAAAAATTCTGAGATTTAATGAATAGTCAGATTTTTTAATTATATTTAAAATTATTTAAGGTATAATAATTTTTAAAAAAATTTCATCATTTTAACCCTTTATTATAATTTACTGCATTATGATCCCCGCATTATGATTTACTGCAGTTTTTTACATGTAATATTTTTTTTGAATCACTACATTGAAAATTAAGGGATATACATAAAAAGAATACTCAACTTTGGAAAATTTAACCCGTTAGCCCTAATTAATTAATTAAAGATATTTAACTGTAAAATTAATTATTTACACTGTTTACTTAAATTAAATAGTAAAATCGTTTTCGAAGGTCTTCATTAACATACAAAAAAATAAGGCACTTGCCTTTCGACATTAACTACTTTTTCGGAACAAAAATGACAATCTTCGCAATGCGCTAAAAACGATGTCAGCTGAAAACACAATTTTTGCTGTGCAATTATTCGCCTTTCCCACTAAAATATTCGTCATAGAACCCGTGATACCATATATCTTGAAAGAGTAGATTTAAAAGAATATTCCTGTGAAGTATCGTCAGAGTATTCGTAAAAATGGTTATTCTATGTAATTTTAAAGTTTTTATGAGTACCATAGGTAGATAAAGGGTTAAATCTTTTAAGGTTTTTTTTTCATAATCTGAAATTTAAATGAAATCAAACCATCCGTTAGATATTAGAACCGGTCCAGGCGAGAAAATGAAGTGAGCTTATATGTACGAAGCTCTAATTTATTGTTGGCTTAGCTTATTTTGTAGACAAAAATTATCCATTAACTATCAATTTCAAAATGTTTGAAAACAGAAGTAAAAAATATTTAATAAAAATTGGTTTCATAAAAGGGTTAATATATCATAGCGTAAACACTCTTACTTTAAATTTAAAAATAATTTTTTGTATAAAAGGAAGTATTGTATGATATATGCATTTCTTAAATTTCTGTGGGTATACCCAAGTGTGTATGAAATTTGCGCATGTTCATTTTTTGAACTCAGAGAAAATGCTCTGCAGAAAGAATCTGGGAAAATATCAAAACTTATTTTGATATAAAATGCAAAATATTCATCAATCATACATTTTAGAATTTTATTTTTAGTTAAATATTATATTTTTATGCAAATTCAAATCGGTTGGAATAAGAACACGTTTTAAAACAATTCAACTTGAACTTCTGTTGTAATACATGTAATTTTCCACATCATTTTCTGGATATAAATGATTTATCTTTCTTTGAGAGCTGTTTACTAGTAGATGGATGATGTAATGCTTAGAAGCATGGACAGGCTAAACCGTAAAAAAATATGCTTCATACTTTCTTTAATATTTTTTCAGAGACTGTCTAGACATTGCAGTTTACTTTATTTTGTATGAACCATCAAACATAACCACTGGAAGTTCAAAATTCTTCCACAGGAAGCATTAAGTTAAACTGAAAATTTCGTATGAATAAGATTAAATTTAAGTAATATATAAAAAACAGCTAGACACATTAATGTATTAATAGATTTTTAAATACTGAAATTTTTCTGTATGATAAAAACGTCATTAGAATTTTATTTATGTCATTTAAGTCATTTATTTACGTTATTTCATAAAATATTCTGAAGGTAAACTTAATAAATATAAGCTGCTGTTTGTAAAAACTGCAACACCATGAAGAAATCATCAAAATTAAATAAAATTTAATGCACAGATGACTTGCATTAGTACAAATAAATGATGAAATTTTCAAAGCAAAATATATATATATATTAAGTGTTTGGAATCTATATTTGATGTAGCCACCATGCGCTGCAATAAGTGCTGCTGTACGACGTGGCAAGGAGTCAGAGAGATTTTGAAAATCTGCTTTTGGAAGAGAACTTCATATTGCTTGCATGCACAGCAAAAGTTCGTCTTTTGAAGCCACAGGACACGGATCACGAACGAGATGCCGTTCAATAGGTGACAGCTATAGGTGAAAGATAGCTCCAGAAATGCCTTAAAAGAAGGGAACGATTTTGGGCTGTAGGAGAGAGTACTTCACGGGTGTACCTGTTGTTATTGTGATTACTCTCAATTTATAGCAAATTGGATCATTCATGATAAGAAATCGCACCCCAAAACATAACTCCTGGTGCTATAGGCCAGTATATCGTTCGTTAACGCACTCTGGAAGGCAGAGTTCAATAGCATGGCATCTAACACGAATGCGGCCATCATGATCCCACAAATTGAAGCGTGATTCAAAAGATTACTTGGTGCCAATCAGCTTGCCAGGCCCTGTGCTCATGAGCCCATTGCAGAGGCAGCCGTCGATGGTTTGTCGTGAGGAAAATCCTGTTTAAAGTCATCCTTTCACGCGATCCACGGTGTAGCAGACGTCGACAAACTGACGAAGCCGGTATTAATATACCTGTAGCAGTAGACCAACTTGCTTTCAACTGCCCGGAGGAAGCTGTGCGGTCATTCACCGCCATGCGAAGCAGGTGTCAATCGTTGCGCGCTGACTTCACCTTTCATCGTCCACTGCCACTTTTTTGTGTTGTTCGGTGCTAGTCGGTCTACTGCTTTTAAACTCACATCACTGTCGGACTGTTCCCCTGCACACGAGCTCCTATTGCAAGATAGGAAAATTCTCCTTCTCTAAGGCCAATGATCCTCCCCCATTCAAACTTCGTAAGTTGTTGGAATTTCACCTTATTTCATCGTGGAGGTATAATTAGGTCTCACTAAATGTTCGCCACTAACAAATAATCATTAACTATTTTCAACGTCCCGCTACAGCCCGCTATTTACACGCTTTCAGCATCAGTTCACAGGGTGCTGCGCATGCCACGCACACGCGGTGGCTCTGGAACTTTACTATTTTACGTAACATCTTACAATTGATATTTGCTGCAAATTTCATTTAACTTTGATGATTCCTTCATGGTGTTGCATTTTTTACAAACAACAGTGTATTTATAATGAGATAAAGCCGCCCATCCAGTATATTGGTTAGTGGCGCTGACTGCGGTGTCGTGGATTTGGGTTCAAATCCCGGAAAAAGGCATGGATGTCTGTTATTATATAGTGCCTTGGGGGTACTATAAATAGTCATCGAGCCGCAAGCTCTCTCGTGGGGTTGGTGGAAATGGAAGAGATATGGGAGGCCCCTGACCACTTCCAGGGTGTTTTCCCTCAAAACTGGGGTGGAACCGAGCAAAATCATACTTACACCTGCATGGTGCTCAAAGCTAATAACAGATGTAAAATTCTAGCCCTTAGCCGCGATGAATTTCCTGGACCTTGAACTCATTTTACTGTCGATCAGGTGGCCTAAGCAACAACACAATGAGATAAAGAATATTTTACAATGAATTCACATATTTATATGTTTAAATTAATTTCTAGATTCTAGTTTACATCTAAGGTCTAGATGTTACCTTGAATTATGTGACATGTTGAGAAGAAAATGACTATGAAACACATTCTGAAATTGAGTGTTGATTCATTTGTCTTTATATAAAAATTCGACTTAAGAGTTTGAACTTTAATTACTTGATTCAATAAATTTTTTTCATACATTACAACGCATCTCTAATTATAAAACGCTATGAAAATCTGTAATGCATCCAGTTAATTTATAAAACATTTAATTTATGTACAATACATTCATTAAGTGCGCATGATCAATGATATTCAAGAAAAAGCAAAAAATTCTACAAATATAATTGAAATATTAAACAATTATGCAAAATATAAGAATTTCTGTACATGTTATAATTTCCATCTGTAAAAGTTTTATACTGTAAATAAAACTGAATTATAAGGGAGACCCTTAAACTCTCTAAATCAGCGAGACTCAACCTGCGACCCCCGAACCTTTTTAAGTGACCCGTTCACGACCCATTGCTCTGAAATTTCTTTTATTTAAGAACATTGTATTAAAAATCTGGTGTCAATTTTTTTGTCAAGAAATCAAATCTATCAATTTTGCTGTGGGTGTCAAAAGGGTACGAATTGATATTCTTTTTCTATTTGGAACGTTTACGGTTAGTTATAACGGACAACGATGGAGTAGCGATAATTTTATGGGTGGAACTAATTTTTAACCATCTTTCATATCTTGTAAAGCGAAAAATATTCGAAGAAAATATATAGTTTCAAGACGATTGGGAGGTTGACTATTTTGTAGTGAAAAACAAACACGGATCAGTAATTGTTTGATTTGTCGCGAAAGTGCTGTATTTAAAGAATACCAATAAACAGGAATCGCATTCAATGAAACTTTTGCCGGAAGATCTCTTTCAAGAGATGATAAATAGGTTTTGTTGAAAAATCTTTGCGACAAAAACAAAGTGTTTTGTCAGTGGTAATATCACAGCGATAAGAAAGGCATATCCTATGAAGTTTGTTACATCATTTGTTTACTGATGCAGAAATTGTGAAGAAGTGTTTCTTAAATGCTTCTAAATTAGTATTAGTGACAAAAATAAAAATATACAAAAATAATAATCAAAAAAAGCAAAACAGATGTATGATATTTTAATCAACTTTCTACATTTAAAATTTTCAGTGTTATCTTGGTCTTAAAGTATCCCCCCCCCCTTCCCATTTATCCTCAAGTTGCTGACCGCGTGAAACAACTAGCATTTTTTTCGGCCCGCGTGAAATAGAGGACATAAATGTATGCGGCCGAGCAGAAATAAAGGTTGAGTACCCCTGCTCTCTAAATAATCAAAGGATATTTTAAACAGCAAATAATACTCTCATTTTTAAAGCTCTATTATAAATAAGCATACCGTTTGCCTTTCAAATATGTTTTTTTTATTTCTATATTTTAAAAGTTAAGGGTTTTTTTTTTTTAATATATTCATAGTTTTTTCTATGGATTTTGCTTACATTTTGTACTAATTATATATCCATATTTTTAATTAAATTTTATTTTTTTTATTTAAAAAATACCCTGCATTATAATGTCTTATGACCGTGGTAACCTAGTGGTTATGGTTCGCACTCATGACAGGCGTTTCTCAAATTCACACCCTAGTACCACTAAAGACCCGTAGTGTAAAGGCAGGAGCTTGATGCACCATAAATTTGTCGAGGCTCCCTATCCTCACGTTGTTGTGATGTGGAAATTCGGAGAGGGAGGGCCAAAAAGCTTTTATATGGAGGGCCAAATAACCAAGGTTATTATCCTCGTCACTTGACTATGGTTCAAAATTACGAGGTCCGTCGTCAATAGTCCTCGAGTTGCTGTGTTTTGTGATGGTAATATACACTCACTAAAACTACGGGTATGAAGATGTCGTACATAAATCATGAAGTTTCTTAAACTCCATTTAATTTTGATTTCGTTTTAGCTATTTAAGAAACACAATAACCATCGCACATACAGGTATAGAACAAAATAATAGGAACACCTATTTTAAATGCGTTGTTTTTCGGCCGGCCTATAAATGGCCTTAACGTGTCGCAACAGTCTGCCGTCGTGTGGCGGCATAAGTGAAGGTCGTGTTATTTAAGCATTTGGCTGTATGAGGGTTGCATGATAAAACTCTGTTCGTGGTAAAGCGTGATTATGTCCGATCTTCCAAACGGGAAAAGAGGCATGATAACTGGAGCCCACCTAGCTGGAGCATCTTGTCTATATAATGTATGTTTAAAATTACTTCTAGGCTTAAAAATTTTAAATTTCATTCTAATTCCTTTATTTTAATGTAAATTATTTTATATTGAGTTGAAAATATAGTGTATCCCTCAAAAATGATTTCCCCCTTGTTTTCCCTGCAAATTTCTTTTTGATGGGTAAAATTTATAAAATATGCAGGTCTTAATTTTTTTTAAAAAAAAATAAATAATTAAAAAATTAAAAAATAGCAATAATTTTTTATGTAATATTTGACTATAAATTTAAAATGTTTTATGTTGTTCCTAAAGTCCATTAAAGATTAGTCTATTTTTTCAGGATTTAGCGACTTAGTTAAATAGGGGTCCCACTGTAATTTTACATAACACAAGGCGAATCTTTTAAATCCATATATATGCGCCATGAAAGTGTTAGGGTTTTTGTTTTCGAAATGCTAAAATAAACATTCCTGTGAGAAAAAACTTGGAAAAAAACATTTTTACCTAAAATATCAATTATATATATATATGCGAATAGTCAACCAATTATTTGAGCTTTTATATGGAAGGAAATAACCCTTTAATTTAAAATTTCTATGAGACATCTAAAACTGAAGACGTTATGATAGAATGATCATCGTCTTTTGATGCAGTTAAAGACAATGGATCTCAATCACGTAACCGAAGTATAAGAATGAATCGTGACATCATTTTCAACAACTTTATTTTCAAAGTACCCCATTTATAGCGTTTTTCGATCCTCAAACGGCCCAAAGGTGATTAACCCTTTTGTTTCCTTGGCTCTTAGAACGCATTTTCTTTGCTGTTTGCTCTACGTTAGAAATCGTCTACGGATCTGGCGTTACCCTCTGCCCCGTCCCTTATCCCGAATACCTTCCTGGGTCTATTTTTATCCCCGTTTCATTTATTGGCATCCATTATTTGAGTTTGTCTTGCGTCTGAAGTGACTTCCGGCTTCATGTTGTAGTTGCCAAAATTTTTTTGCACTTATTTCTATTGATTTCCTAATTTCATCTTCTCAGTTTACAATATCAAAACAGAGATAACCATTGAATCCTCAGATTTTTTGTTAATGTACACTTGTTTAAATTGTATCTAAGCATGGTTTGAACTTAGAATAGGAAAGCGAGAAAATATTTAAATTGAATTCGTTTGAAGCATTTGAATTCGGATTTTCCAATTTAAACCTTTAAAGGCCATTTATTTCGCGAAAAAGTACATTAAAATATTTTTGGAATTAAGATTGAGTTAAGGAAAGAAACTCATTTAGCTTACTAGGTAAAATTAATTTGATTTTTTTAACACTAATTTTATTGGTGGTATGTATATTTACCACCATCCATTGGGGTTTATTAAAAAGAAGGAAACTTTATGCCTTTATTTTTATTCAGTTATTTTTATAAAACATGTTTTGCAAATACCACAATCTGAAAAGAAAATTGTATATTACTGTTTTTTTAGCTCTTAAATGGTTTTTACAATAATAATTTTCAAGAAATTTTGAAAAACATGGAGGTATACACATAACGGGGCATCGCATGTTGTGTGCACATGTAGTGTTCTCTTTTGATGTGCCTAAGTAGAGCACAAACTACGGCGTGTGTATAGATTCCTTAAAATTGGAATATGTTTACCAACTTTATCCATTCTCACTTCATTAGAAACTTTTTTTTATCATCCAGGAAACTTTTGAGTTGTCCTTCTCGTTTTTGACTAGAAACTCCTACAATCAATAGCCTTTGATTTCAAGATCTTCAATGGAAGGAGAAAATCTTTTTGCACTTGAAAGCTCATATCTCTTCTACATAATTTCCCCCAAATTAAAGTAATGGAAAATATCCAGATCAATGAGGAAGTAAAAGAATCAATGCCATCCTTTTTGGAAGGGTCGTCTAATTTGATAACATTCTCGAAGTTGATCAAATGGATCTACCCTTCCCATAATCTGCCCAAATGTATGAAAAATAAACAAAGGAATGAAGGGCCATACGCGCTAGGAAAAAAATGGCTTCAAGATATTAACTTCTTTCCTGATATTATTATTTCTTGGTGAAAGGGAATGTAAGGATTTACTAATCCAAACATGTGTGTGATTCTAGGAAGTATACGCTCAGTGGCCTCAGAAAGCGTTAAACAAATAACATAATACATAATACGAAAAATCGTATCTTAAGGTATCTGACTATTAGCGAAAACTTTTACTTTAGAAAACTTTAGAAACTTTTTGAGCAATCGTTGTCTCCGTTTGAACTTTTCGGAAAAAAAAACACATTTTCAGTAAAATGTATTTTAAAGTTTGACATCTTTTGTAAAGTTATGGCATCTGTTTTACTAAAACACTCGTATTTTTTTGTTCTAGTGAATGTAAAATAAAAATCTTAGTATTTTAATAAAGACAATAAGATGGCCAATAAAAATGTATCATTAAAAAAAATTGTTATTTTTTAAAAAAAATATATGACTTAAAGGGTAGTCGGATACCTTAAAAAAGATATTGTGTTTTTTTCTAGTTTTAGAATAATCATTATTAAAAAAAAACAAGTTTTAACAGATATCATAAATTTGGTATATAAAGAATTAAATTCAAAATTATAACTAACTCTTCTCATGCATATAATAAACATTAAAGTATGTATCTTTAGGTAGTATAGCATTACAGAGAAACTTAGACTTGGAAGGCCTAATTTTAGGTTCCAGGTGCAATATTGCGTCCATTTCTAAATTTTTTGAAAAAAATAATGACACTAAAGCATTTTTGGCTAAAATTTTCAAAAAAGAAATTTTAATGAATTTTAATATTTGGTTTAAATCGTTTACGAGAGAAGAAATTTATATTTAAAAAAAATTCTTCTATATAAGAAGTATTTGGTCAGAGCGTTTTAAAATATAGTTAAACATCATGGATAAAAAATTACGAATATCACTTCTGAATATTTTTTTGTCATGGATTCTTCATAAATATTTTTCATTAAATTACTTATACAATTACTCTTTTATATCAGAAGATGGCGCTATATACTTAATAAAATGAAATATATACTTTATTTTATATTATAATCTCTGTGTATGTTTGGAGGTCCTTTTAACTGCAATAAATTTTCTTTCAATATTTAAGGTTTTTAATATATATATATATATATATATATATATAGATAGATAGATAGATAGATAGATAGATAGATAGATAGATAGATAGATAGATAGATAGATAGATAGATAGATAGATAGATAGATAGATAGATAGATAGATTTACTTTTATTTTATCTTATTTTATTAATTTAAAATTTTTTTTATGCGATACTAAATTTTATCGAGCCATCTACATGCTCGGTCGCTGAGAGAAAAACGACGCCAAAATGAAATCTAAGAGTTTTTATCCCTTACGCCCAGATATGAAGTACCTCCTTAGTTATAGGTTATACTTGAAAGTTAATGCTGACGTATGGACTATAAAAAATAATGATACGGAATTAGAAGTGTTTTGAGGCTGGACCATATGTTTCAGAGAAATAATTGAGTGTTTAATTTACTACTTGAAGATGTAATGGAAAATAAAAGTTAAGTTTTA
The DNA here is from genome assembly GCA_019973935.1 of Trichonephila clavipes. Classification (NCBI taxonomy): domain Eukaryota; kingdom Metazoa; phylum Arthropoda; class Arachnida; order Araneae; family Nephilidae; genus Trichonephila; species Trichonephila clavipes. The sequence goes on along the minus strand of BMAU01005115.1, from coordinate 76,090 downwards.
TATACGGAATTTAATTTTAATTCTAATTTAGTTATCATTACTTATAAATATATATATATATATATATATATATATATATATATATATACGTATAATCCTAAGCTAAGGAAATATAATAATAAAATTCGCTGAAGTTACAAATACGTACTTTCAAAGCAAAATAACATCAATTACATAGTGTTCTTCACGGTACAATGTAAGTAAAAACTCCAAATAATTATTTAATTACTAATTTTAAAAAAACAGGCCGATTGTAACACTTTTCAAAATATGAAAACACAGTAAGGAAAATTATGAAAGGAATATACTATTTCGATAATGAAGATGAATACATAAATAGTGATACTATATTTAAATTTCTCAATAAGCTGCTATCGAATTTGTGACTGGTTTTAATGCAATTGGTTTGTCTCAATTATTTATTTTAATTTAATTTGTTTTGATTAAAATCCAATACAATTTATTTTTAGGATTGAATATTTGAATGTTTTAAACTTAAGACTTTCGATATCCTGTAATGAAGGATAACTTGATTTTCGTTAAAATCTCCTGAATATTATATTTCTCTGTTGTCTTTTCGGATAACAAAATTTAAAAACGTCGCGCTCGATAATAGAATCCATTTATAAATAACAACAACAGCACGCACCATGCACTGTTTTAAAGAGAATGATAAACATGCCTGCTCTTCTCATGCTTTCATTTAAACATTTCCCGGGCAATTTAAAGTAAATAATTCTGTTAATTTATTCAATGAATCAGCAAACTATCTAATTTTCAGTTGGTACGTGTCGCGTCGCATCTTAAAAGCAGATTATATGTATATCGACGAAACTGAAAAGATGCATGGCAGCTAAATCAATATAATGACACAAAGCAATGTAAGTAAAGTTGCTAAAATAAAAACAAGATCTCTCTTGAAAAGTGTCATTTCCTGAATTAAAACAGTGTTTAGCGTTTCTCTTTGAAAAGATAGTGTTTAAATTTGTAGCAAGTGCTCGGCTAACTGTAATATATAAGTATCTTAATCTAAGTTTAAACAACCTATTAAAGTTGATTTTCTGAATTAGTTATATCTCAAGTATGTTGAAATAACATACTCAAATAATTCAATTAATTGTTTTAAAGACGAAAAATACCATTTCTTTCTATATTTCTCTATATGTAAGATGCTGCAATGCCATTAGGTGGACAGGGAATATACCCCTCTAATAAAATTAATTTAATTTACGCACTAATATTATAATGTGCTACCTAAAAGTTACATAGTATTATTTAATATTTGATAATAGAAGTATATATATATATATATATATATATATATATAGTATATATATACGAGGTAAGCTAAACAAAAAAAGTCTTTCATTCCTAAAAAATACTCATGTGTGTAGAAGCAATAATATGAAGTTAATCTATTCTTAAAGGTACTTCACTGGAATAGTTACAAAAATTGTTATGGCCTCTTCGAATTCTGACGGGTCAGCTGAGTTTCCATGATCGTGAACTGCCTGCGTTATCGTGTCACGGTTTAGAAACTTAGTGTCATCAAAAATCCACCGTATAAAGAGGCTGATGTATGATTTTAACTGACGAAGATCAAAGTCCTTTTGTTGGCGGGGTGTGGACAACAGGAGAAGAAGGGCCCACTCTGGTGTAATCCCGTTCTATTGGCCATTGTTCGAAAGTACGAGGTTTCCAAAAAGCACTTAGTGTTTCTTCAGAGTGTGACGTAAATTAAAATCAAACCAAAACAAAGCCTTTAAGTCTCACTATAAAACTCTGAGTGTTTAGTTCTTCACAGATTCTAGCGCATGGATTGACAACTAGTGGTTAGCAAAGAGTTTTCACGTGGCTGGCCAGGACTGAAGAAGCTCGATCAAAGATTATTTTTTATGCTATACTAAATGATTCTCTGCAAGATTAGGAGGACGTGGTCACAAGAAGATTTTAGGATTAAAAAAAATTAACCTAAATGCAACATGCTCTGTAATCTTGGTACTGCTGATATCGATACAGCACCCGAGGAGGTAAAGATTGAACGTATTGATTTGCAGTCAGATCACAGTGTGAAGAAAATACTTTATGCAATGACATTTACTTTTACCAAATTTTCGTCAGTTGAAAAATTTCCGTGTATGAATAAATTTGTAGGAAAACAGTTATCTATATTTTAGTCGACAAATATTTGTGAGCAAAGCTGACCTTGCATGAAGATCAACAAATGTGTAAATGTGTTTCATAGTTCCCTGACAATAACTTGCAAGCTGTGATGAGAATTTAAACAAGAATTATCACTCGAAAAATTTTTTTTTGAAAAATATGGTAGGGTACATTTGCTTCATTAAATTGATTTTAAAATGAAATGAGCTTGGAGCAATAGACAATAAAAAATTAGCTTAGCAAATAAATTCAATCAAACTCTGCTAGTATTTTATTTAACTTATATGTATTATTTTTATAATGATTGCAATCATTTCAAAAAGTCGTGGGACTTTGGTATCCTCAGCTTCTACAATACGGCTTATGAGCCAAAACAAGTCTTCCTCCCCTATTCTAACGCAAAGTGAGAGTTTGAATTTATGACACAAAACACTGAGAATAATCCCAAACACAATCAATCAAGTTAATGATTATATATAGTTAACATTCCATTCTTAAGAATTACGATCAACTACCGTTTAAGTAATCAAAAACTATGCTATCTGAAATACTTGCACACACTCAGAACTGTAACTCCCACAAAATGACGGAAACTCCCGAGATTAGGTTGAGATTTTGGATCCAACCATCAATAACCCTTATCCAAGAACTTTCCAAAAACGGGTTTGAATTCTCGAGCCAATAAATCTCTGGACATAGACGACGAAGTACTAACTAATTGATGAATCTAATTTTCAAAGTGAAAAGCTCTACGCTGCTAATCACTAAATTTTCAACTTACAAAAGCTGTCTATTTCCGTACTCATTTGTCTTTCTCATTTACTTTTATATCTTAGAAACAATCTGCATTACACTTTTCCGCTGTAAGGAGAATGCCGTTAAACAGTAAAATTTTGAGGAATATTAAACCGTTTTAATTTAATGTGGAACGTACGGATATCCAGTTGCTAAAAGTAGAATATATCTTCCGAGATGCTTCGTCGCACTCGGTATTATGTATTTTTCAATTCCTACAATTAGTTCACTCGCTCCCTATATATATATATATATATATATATATATATATATATATATATATATATATATATTGTTCAAATTTTCAGTCGTTAATAAAATATTTTCTATTCATCCAGTCAAATTCAAATACATTTTTTAAAACTTACAGTGGATGACACTTGATGTTAATACAGCTTTTCAAATATTAATTCATTAATTAAATTTCTTTTTTTAATTCTAAATTTATTCTGCGTTATTTCTGTCAAAGTTACATCTGGCTGCAACAGATGGTGCCAGAACTTTTTCTGACGAAGTAGAAATTGCGCGAAAAAATATTTTTTAAAAAATTACATTACTTGTTGGTACTGAAATCTTTTCCTTTTCAGGTGTGTTTATTTAAAAAAATTTAAATAAATTATAAATTAACACTAAAATGTAATAGAATCCATTGGAAAAAAAATTCTGTCATTTTTATGACTGAAAAAGCACGATGGTCATTTTCCCTATTCATTTATTCTACGACAGTTGACAACTAAAACGGCAAAAAAATATATCCCTACATGCACAATAAAATTGACTAAATACGTGACCTAACCACACCTCCTTTGTTCATCCGAAGCCATAGTCACATGGTAAATACAACCACGTGTTTCTAGCCAATCAAGCCTGTTGATAACTGTAGTTTTTAACAAAAACTTTTGTTTTAAAAAAATGCCAAAAAATATAACACATACAAGTAAACAAAATGCATTTAAAAGTTCACGTACCGTACATGATTTTTTTTAAGTTTGAAAAGCTCTTTGAAGAATTTAAATATTTTATCATTTTTACAAAATTATCAGGTTTGAAATTTTATCTTAATTCTACAAGTACAACAACGGCTACATATCTAATGCCAATATTGAAGTCAACGGAGAACTCGTTATTGCATTTCTCATTCGACCATTTATCATTTAACTTAATTAAATTACGATAACTTCCTTTTTTTTAACGTTTCTCGTACAAAAATTTGAAAAGTCAATGCTAATTTTTAACTATAGAGATACAGAAAAATAAGCAATTTAAAAAAATAATTTAAAATCAATTCTTATTTCGTTAGAAAAGCATACTAGCGCCATCTGTTGTGGTTATTTGTAACTTCATCGGAAATAACGCAGGACGATTTTAAAATTAAAAATAAAGTTTAATTATAATGAATTAATATTTGAAGAAAAAAACTGTAAGCATCAAGTGTCATCTACTACAAGTTTAAAAATTGTATTCGATCTCCAGTGGATGGATAAAAATCATTTTATTAACGATTGAAAATTTGAACAATATATATATATATATATATATATACACACACACACATATATATATATATATATATATGTGTGTGTGTGTGTGTGTGTGTGTGTGTGTGTGTGTGTGTGTGTGTGTGTGTGTGTGTGTGTGTGTGTGTGTGTGTGTGTGTGTGTGTGTGTGTGTGTGTGTGTGTGTGTGTAAGGATAATTAAATTAGATTTAAAATTAAAATCCATATACAAAACTTAACTTCTATTTTCCATTGCATCTTCAAATTAAATTAATCACCCAATTATTTCTCCGAAACAGATGGCCCAACCTCAAAACACATCTAATCCCAGATCATTATTTTTTAAAGTCCATATTCCAGCCTTAACTTTCAAGTATAACCCATAACAAAGAAGGTACTTCACAGCCGTGCTTAACTGGTAGAAATACTTAAATTTCACTTTGTCGACACGTAGATGCTCGATGAATAAAGACCGTTTTTAAAATTAAGCTTGATTTTAACATGAAACGTGTTATTATATAGGGAGAGAGTGAACTAATAGTAGAAATTGAAAAAAAGGTAAATTTCGCACACACTCACACATAAGAGACAAGTTTTTATACGTATTTATATTTTGAGTTTAATTAGTAATTTTTAAGCTGAAAAATGTATAAACCAAGTATAAAAAAATATTACTCAGCTGAATGAAGAAAAAGAATACACCTTGAGTTATATTAATAAAATTAGAACATATTTTCGAAAAAAACACCACTTAAATTAATGAAAGAAAACTACATAATATATATATATATATACTTGCATGAGAATACATCTCTACTGCTACTTATATAATTAAAGTTAAAAGAAGTAACTGAAATTATTGTAAGAATATGTAATTATTATACATAAACATAAAATAGCTTATTTCAGCTAAGCTATATGAAATTTTAAACATTTATGTAATTTATAACGAAATTATTGCCGCATATCGTATTGATAAAGAAAACTTAACGTAAAACTAATTTCCAAGAGGACCTAAATTAATAATAAATAAAAAAATTATTTTCACATTTAAATTTTATATAAGTAAAATACAATGGATTTTTCCGTAATATTTAAAAACAATTCTAGAGACATCGAATGTGTCATTTCAAAAGTACTTCATAATAAATATTGAGTAAAGTATCGACTGATGGTAGATAGAGTAAATGGAGGCTATTCAAAGCTTAACCTGCAAAAGGAGAATCAATAAGTTATCGAAATATGTTGGAATAAAGAAAGATGGAAAAATCAATATAGCCCGGTACATAACTAGCAGCGAAAGTTATAAAATTCCTATTCAGCGTTTTGAAATTCTAGATTTTGACCTCGGAGGATTCTCAATAGCATCAAATTCGATAAAAGTAAAAGAATAGAAAAATCTATAAATAATCGTAGCATAAAAATGTTTTCAAAAGATATTGTAAAATGATATGAATATAATGTTCTTCACAATTTTAGAGATAACGCTTACATTTTAGAAACATATATTTGATGTCAATAGTAGACTCTTCACTTTCATTTTTAAAAGAAGCAATATATTTTTCTCGCAATAGAATTTCATTCAATGACAGATAAGAATTAGTTGTCGATAGGTTAAAACAGCAATATCATTATCGAAGAGCAATAACATTTTCAGCCTTATTTTATGAAACAAGTAATATAAAAAATTAAGTCAATTCCTACTGAGGTCAACAAAGAAAATTAATATTTTAGTTACTTTTTATTAAAGAGTTACAAATAATATGAATATGTATACAGTAGAACCTGTTTTGGGCGGTTTTTTTTAATGCGATTTTATTTTTGTGTGATTTGTTTTGTACAGTTTTATTTTTGTGCAATGTATTATGTGGATCTTTTTTAATGCTGTTTATGAATTTCAGTGCTTTTGGCGCCTCTATAATGAGTTCTATCTATTTACCAGTGGCGTAACGAAGAATGTTAGGACCCCCCCCCCTAAAAGTCAGGTTTCGCCTTTAATATTTTACAATTTGGGTAAGACATATTTAGCGTTAGTCGGGCCTTGGGCCTCTAGAGTCCTGCCCCCCGTGGTAGAACTGAATGGCTTTGGCGCCACTGTCTATCTATTTACCAGTGGTGTAACGGAGAATGTTAGGACCGCCTACCCTGAAACCCTCAGGTTTTGCATTTAATATTTGATAAATTGGGTAAATACGTATTTAGCGTTAGTCAGGTCTTGGGACCCTAGAGTCCTGCCTCCCCCTCCACGTGATGCGGGGGTGTACGTTACGCCATTGAAATGTAGATACTTCAAGACGCTATGTTTATTTGTTATAAACAGCCTCCCAACAATGCGCATTCAGTTGCTTTCTCTCAACGTTCCATCAGCCCGCGCTTGATTGAAGACGGAACTTTCAATGGCAGTGACAATATCAATAATTTGATATATTATGAAGACGGACAAGTAGAGCCGGGTTCTTTCAGAGTGGGTAAAAATATGCAGGGATTCAGCTTTCCAACCAAATGGAAAAGCATTTTCTAAAAATAGATACAAATTAAGAAAGGAGAATAAAATTCTAAAAAGGGTTTCAATAATGTATATCTGGTTTTCGTGATATTTACAAGCAACTGACCACTGGACCTTCGTCACAAAAACTTATCTCTTACTTTATGTGTTGCCAAAAATAAATCAATTGAAATGGTACCTTCACGTGACGAAAGCGCGCGCGCGCGATTTTGATCTTATCCATTACAGGACTTTGGATTACGATGAGTAGCGATGTGTGAATTATGTATGTTCATTTTAAATACGAATCCGTATATACAATGAGAAACTATATGTTTTTAAAATGTTTCCATGTGTAATATTTAATTAGTTATTTTGTTATGGAGAAGTACTCTTAAATAAATTTCGTAAATAACTGGCATATTTTATAAATGCTACGTTTTTTATGCGGTCCCTATCCGCTGCATAAAAAAAGGTTTTTTGTAGTATTTCCACGAATTTGTTCTATGTAAGAATTTATATGAAATTTTAGAATATTTTTTGTGCGTTTATTTTTAGACGGTCCCTATCTACCGCACAAAAACAGGTTCAACTGTATACATATGACAGAATCACACTTATAAGAGGCAAAAAAAGAAACGATTTCCGTTGCAAATTTCAATTTTATTTTCTAAATAGGGAGTAGGACTATTATTTTAGTTTATTACTATGTGAATTCATTAATTAAATTTAGTTACTCAAATAAAATAATATAGCAAAAATAAATACCATTCTACGAAATTAGGCAATCACAAGAGGGAGTCAAACCCACGAACGTTGGAGTAGAAGTCCAACGCGCATTCCATTACGCTACAGGGAAAAAAGGAGCGAAATTCCTGTTTATACGACTATAAGGTGTTGCACTATTATTTTTGTTCGTTACTATTTATTCCCTAATTAAATAGAATTAATGAAATAGTATTGGAAAAACTGTACTAACATGAAGTGTCATCCACTAGTAGTTTAAAAAAATATATTTGAGCGTGAGTGGATGAATAGAAAGTATTTTATCAATGATTGAAAATTTGAACAAGATATGTATACATAAATAAATATACATACATATATATATATATATAAATATATGTATATATATATATAAGTATATGTATATGTATATGTATAAATATATATATATATATATACGTATACATATATATATATATATGTATAAATATATGTATATATATATATACGTATATGTATATGTATAAATATATATATATACACTGAAGTGCAAAAATTAAGGACGAGACCGTTTTTTCAATATAACTTTGTACAAAAGCTTTCCAAATCAATACATTTAATACCGTAAGATCCCCAATACGTAAGGACATGTGTAATGTAAGCAACACTTACTAAAAGAGAAATCAGAGGTATAAAAAGAAGCTTGATTCAAAAAGTAGCATGGAGCGCAATGCGACTGAAGGCCGAAACATCCCTGTGATGGGTGTCCAGCAAGAAACATCCGGTCTTTAGTAGGGGATATGATCTCCCCTGACTGCTAGACAGGTTTCACAGCGTCTGCCAATGCTGAGAATGAGGATGTCAATGAGTTGTTGAGGCATTGATGCCCATTCGTCTTGCAGCGCCAATAGAAGCTCCCGAATCGTTATTGGTGGTAAGGTACGAGCTGCCAAGCGTCTGCCTAGAAAATCCCATACATGCTTGATGGGATTGAGATCCGGAGATCCTGCCGGCCACTCCATACGTTCAATATCCTCACATTCTAAGAGCTGTTCGGCAGCTACTGTGCGATGACATGGTGCATTGTCGTCCATGAAAAGGAACTGCAGACCCATAGCGCCTCTAAAAAGACGCACATATGGAAGAAGAATCACGTTACAATAACGGGTCCCGTTGACTGAACCTGCGTCGAAGATGTAAAGGTCTGTACGATTACCCAGCATGATGCCTCCCCAAACGAGAACACCGCGACCTCCTTACCTGTCCCTTTCAATGATGTTCAAGGGATGATTGCGGCTTCCCCGCTCTCTCCAGATGAGTATGCGATGAGAATCGCTACTCAAACTGAATCTGCTCTCATCTGTAAAGAGTACTCGTTCCCATTCATTGTCTCTCCAATTCCGGTGTTCAGGGCACCACAGAGAACGCCTTCTCCGATGGGCAGGCGTTAAAGGTACACACCGTACAGGGCGTCGTGCAAACAGACCACCACCGTGCAGTCTTCTGGCGACGGTAAAACGCGATATCGGTCGTCCAGTCGCCTGTGTCGTGTGTCTAGCGATTTCTCCCGCTGTCTGCCGCCTGTTTCTTCTGGCAGACAGTTTCAGCAGGTAGTTTCGTCTAACAGATTGATTATTCGCCATTTCTCGCTGAGGCAGCAACTCGGTGTGATTTATCTGCAATACGGCGTGCAATCTCTTTGCCAGAAATACTGATCTTACACCGACAACATGCTTTATACCACTCAGACACTCCCCCATTACGTCTACCTGCATATCTGCGCATGTGTTACCTTACATCACCTTACTTAATCTCCTGATTGGTCTTTCTGTCCGCACTGCCTCTTCGTTCAGCTAATATGCTAATTTTTCGTCTTCGTCCTTAGTTTTTGTTCACCAGTGTATATATATATATATATATATATATATATATATATACTGCTCAAAACAATTAAAGGATATTGTAAGTTTTATATAAAATAAAGAAATAAGCACAATTTTTTTTGCCGAAAATGGAAGAAGAGAATCACAAATGCAAATTTTTCTGATTTTCAAACTGTGGAGTATTCAAATTTTGAGTTCGACGTCAAAAACGTCGCTTCAGCGGCAGCGAATGAAATTTGACTTTCAATTGAAATGAAGACAAGAATGATCGGCATTAAGTGACTGCTTTGTTTCGATGAGTACGATGTCTCAGCGAAGTCATTTAATCGATTCAGAAGCTTGGAGAGCTGTTGGTAGGTTAGAAGGGGGCCAAACTCAAGCCGAAGTAGCGCAAGCCATTGGAATGTCACAAAGTGTGTTTTCCAGGATCTGGAACCGTGTTTTGTGTGGAAACTGAAAGTGCAGGCCGAAGACCAGGACAAGGTCGTAGACGGGCAACAGCGCCCAATGAAGATCGTTATTTAGTGTTAACGGCTCGGAGACACCGAAATATGAACGCTAATTTTCTCCAACAACACCTTCGCTCGGCTACTGGCACCACGGTTTCAAATCAGAATGTCCGAAACCGGCTCCATGGTGTAGGTCTGTATGCTCGCCGACCGATGGTATGTGTTAGACTAACATCAAGATATCGTCGCGACCGCAGGGAGTGAGCAACAGAGCATGTGAACTGAAGGAGAAATGAATGGAGCAATGTTCTTTTTTCTGAGGAGTCCCATTTTTCTGTTCATCCGGATAATAGGCATATTTTCATCTGCATGGACCGTGGCAGTAGGAATAATCCAGCGTTCGTGCACGAAAGTGTCAGATTTTGCGGTGGAGGAGTGTTGGTGTATGGTGGCATCTCCATTGACGGGCGCACAGACCTCTACATCATTCGAGATGGACCTCTGACTGCTCGCCGAATTAGGGATGAGATCCTCAGACCTATTGTAGTCCCTTACGCTGCAGCAATCGGAGAAGACTTCATTTTAATGGACGATAACAGCAAGTTACATCGTGCTATTCTCGTGGAGGATTCCCTTTTCGAGGAAGGAATCGTACGAATGGAATGGCCAGCGTGGTCTACAGACATGAATCCAATAGAGCACATTTGGGACGCTCTAGGAAGACGAGTTGCTGGCCGCCAACCACCCCCACAAACTCTCCAAGAACTGGAAAGAGCTCTTCTGGAAGAGTGGGACAAAATACCCCAACTCGTGATTAATAGCCTCATTTACTCCATGTCTCAAAGGTGCTCAACGTTGCTGGCCGTCCGTGGAAACCATACCTCCTACTGAAAATGATTTCCTTTGAAGAAAAAACATTTTCTTATTCTTTTTTTCTCATATGCACAAATTGTGTTTTTTCCCCTTTTGTACACAAATGCTAAATAAAATGCATTTTTTTTCTGCCAAACATGTGTAATTTATTCTCATATAACCTACTACGTCTGTCGACCATGTATCAATCAGCTAAAACGTTTCCCATCCACAAAATCCACCTAAAACCGCAATATCCTTTAATTATTTTGAGCAGTATATTATATATATATATATATATATATATATATATTCCGTGCGTGTGTTTGTCACTAAACTCTACCTAAACGGCTGGACCGATTTGGATGAAATTTTTTGTGGGGGTTCAAAGAAATTTGAGAATGGTTTAGATTCACAATTCGGTCCGATATCGCAACTAGTTAAAAAGATATTAATTAAAAAAATTAAAAAAACAACTTAACATTCACCTGCATTGTTGTAACAACGCTATTGTTATAAACAAGTAATATAAAAAAAATTTTTAATCAATTCCTAATTAGATCAACCAAGAAAAATTTATTTTAGCTACATTTTATTAAATAGATGGATTAATATAAATATGTATATACATATGACAGAATCATAACATTAAGTGGTAATTTATTTTTATTAATTATCATTAAAGAATCGTATTGTCATCCAAAACAATCGTGTATATAAAATTTCCTTTAAACTGAATGCTTTAACACGTGAGAAAAAAACCTTTTCAAATTTTGACATAAGTTGCCAAAAGGATCGTTAAGTCGCCATCGTTGCTGTATTTGTTATTTTTTAAATAATTAAGCTTAATCAATTAATTTTTATTAATTATAATTAAAAAAATTATTGTATTGTCATCCAAAATAACCATGTACATTACATTTCAGCTCAATCGAGAGCTTTAAAATGTATTTTATTAACGATAGAAAATTCCACCAAGATAAATAAATTAATAAATATATAAATAAATAAATATAGAGAGATTGTGAGCTAATAGCAGGGATTGAAAAAGACGTAAGTTGGCGTCGAAAATTGATTTTCAGCCAAACTGGCAAAATCCGGTCTTTATTGTTACGAAAGTGCAGACGATTCACGCTTTTTAGCGTTTTTAATTAATATCTTTTCAAATAATCTTTATATATGTAATTGTTCTGTGCGTATGTATGTAACTGAACTCCTCCTAAACGGCTGGGCCGATTTTAAAGAGTTTCTGTCTGTTCCAGTAGACTGGAGAATGGTTTAGATTTATAATTCGTTTTATAAATGTTTAATTAATTAATTTTTTTGTTTATAGATTTTTGATCTTGGAATGTTTTCCATTGGATCCGGCAGACTGCGCTACGATCGCAGTATCGAATATTCAAAAATCTTTTATTATAATTCAAGTTGGTTCCGACAGATGGTGCTGTGATCATTTCATTAAAATATTTTGTCACTTCGTGTTATTATTGTGTTGAAATAAATCGTGTGTTAATTAAATTATTACATTCAGATGTAATTAATGTTTGAAGTGCTTTGAAGTGTGCATAAAAAACTATACATTCTTAAAATTTAGTATGCAATTGAGATGTGAGTATTTTACATGATGAAAATCCTTGCTTTTCTCACGGTCAATTATATGTTGCGTGTTCCAGAGTTGGAAAACCATCGAATTTATTTGTTTATACCCCTCAAGGATTAACCAAAAGTATTGTACATTTAATGGTATTAGAATAAATTAAGTTTATGTACAATTTAATAAATATACCTGTTATAAAATAGTTTTAGTCTCAACTTTTTCACCTTTAATTAAAACAACTTTAAATTTTTGTTCACACATCCTTTACATTTAACTTCGCTCACAGTATACACATACTCACACGCTATCGATTGATTGAATTGTGATAACCGTACATATAATGACATTAGACTTTGTAATAACTTTTTAATACAAATTTTACTCAAAACGGTCCAGATTGTAAAAGCTAATTCATAAAAATTTGGAATTTTTGAATTTAAGATGTGTGTACAGGACAGCGTCTGTCGGGTCCTCTAGTATATATATATATATATATATATATATATATATATATATATATATATATATATATATATATATATATATATATATATATATATATTTATATATATATATATATACGTATATATATATGTATATATACGTATATATATGTATATATATACATACATATATATATAAACATATATATATATATATATATATATATATATATATGTATGTTCTGGGAAGGATTGTGAATTAATAGTTGGAATCGAAAAAAATATTATAAATTGAATACTTTATATATTCATTGTTTGGTTAATATACTTATTGGTTGATTGATTGATTGAATATTAACGTCGCACTGTTCAGCTGCACGAGAGCTTTTGTTGACGGACCACGTGATTTTGAACTATGGTCAAGTGACGTGGACGACACCTGAGCTGGCACCCCCTTTCCTAACTACCACACCACACCTCGGGAGAACGTTTCAGCTCTCGACAGATTTAACGAATATACTTCTTGGAGAATGTGAGTGTTTGTTTTACTAATATCACCTTATAAAGCAATCCTTTTGAAAAGTAGAAAATAAAATATTATTTTAAAAAGTTATTAAAATTTACTGAAAGTAAACAAACGAAATTTTTCTGTCATAATATAAATAAAATACATATTTACACTGATATAATACACTTATAAATGTATCAGTACTAAATGATGTATTTCACAATGAATTTACAAAACTAGGTTAATAACAATTGGAACTGTTAGCTACGGCAATTCTAGTTTGTACCAGTTCAACTACATGGTTTTGAAAACTAGGTTATATAGACAACGTTGGCCACGATTTAACGACCAAGACTACTTGACCCGCAGCAGGATGAGTGAGTAAATGAATATTAACGTCCCACTGTTCAGCTACACGAGGACTTTTGGCGACGGCCCAAGTGGTTTTGAACCATGGTCAAGTGACGTGAACGACACTTGAGCTGGCACCACCTCTTTCCTAACTACCACTACACACCAACGGTAGAATGTTTCAGCTCTCGACAGATTTAACGTGCATCTCTGCCCTACACGGCGGGTCTTTATCGGGTCTGGGCTCGAACTCGTGACATGCCAGCCGTGATCCGATACCTTGACCACTGGGCTACCACAGCCCCGACCCGCTGAGGTAGTTTTAATGAAAAGTTATAAAATATTAAACTTTAATCATACCTATCTTTGTGATATATTGTCATATTATATATTATAAACATTTTGCACATATTTTTTATGAGTAGAGGAAATATAAGTAGAGAGAAATTTATTGTTTTATATTTTATGAAAAAATAGCGACGGAGTAAGGTTATTCTGAAAGTTTAAAGTTACAACTAAGCGTGTTAACTGGAATTTTTTATAAAAAAAATGTTGATACTAATGAGAATAAATCCTTTCGTTAGTAGGATTTTTTCTTGGAAAATTACCTTTAAAAAAAAAGCTAGTGAATTTAAAAAGTCTCAGTAAAAGTTTTTCCAGAGACTCCAAGCAACTCTTCCATTATATTGATGATGCTCGTTATCAACTTCCGTTGAAAACGGAAATTCAACTTTTATCGAACAGATTTTTCTCAGACTCTGATACAAAATCCATTTATCCCTAAATGACGGTGTAGATTCCCTTTTCCTTCACTTCAGACTTGAAGAATATGTCTGAAAGGATTACATCACTGAATGATGAACATTTTTATTGGATGGAAAGCATCCATTTTAAAATACTCGTTTGAGAATAAATGTTTTCATTGTGATAGTTTTTCAAAACGATATTCAAAATTCCTTTGCTGAAATTTCTCTTTATAATACTGAATTATTTTTCTGAAAAGAAACCATAGATAAACTGTATTTTAAGACAACTCATTTATTGAAATATATTCTAGAAATAATCAGTCGGAGAACCAAATAATTAGGATAAGCAAGTAATATAAAAAATAATAACAATAAGTGAATTCCTATTTAGGTCAACAAAAAAATTTATTTTAATTTTTTATATCAAATAATTACAATTAATATAAATATGTATATACATATGACACAGAATCCCAATATTAAGTGGCAATTAATTTTTATTAATTTTATTAATTTTTGACCCAAATTGCTAAAAATGATGCCAACGTGACAGTGTATCTGTAATTCTTTAAATGATTAGTTTCAGTTAATTAATTTTAATTAATTGTAATTAAGTCATCATATTTTCACCTAAATCAAACGTGTATAGAATATTTCCGCTGAAATGTGCGCCTTAAAAAGTGAGAAAAAATCCTTTAAAATTTTGATGCAATTCGAGAAAATGGTCAATAAGTCACCAAAAATGATGCCAACATGGCTGTATTTGTAATTCTTTGAATAATTAGTTTCAATCAAGTAATTTTTATTAATTATAATTAAATTACCGTGTTATCACCCAAAATAATCGTATATATAAAATTTCACCTCATATAAGCGCTTTCAAATGTATTTTATTAACGATTGAATATTTGAACATAATATATGTAGGGAGATTGTGAACTAATAGTAGGAATTGAATACTGGCTTTGTTTCTTTTGTAGAATATAACTGTCCTCCTACTTGTAAATATGGCAAACTAATAATAATAAATAAATAAAAGAAAGTAATCGCACACACAGTTAAAAGTAAATCTGATTCATAGTAATCCCTACAAAAGGGAAATTTAAACATATCTTTTATCTCCGACGGGGAAATTCACACAATGACGAAGTAATTATTTCGTTAAGAATAGTGTGTGTGTGACAATGATAATTTTCGTTCCGATTTATTTCTATTGGATCGATTGCTGTATATAACGTCATCATCTGATTTTATACTGTTGTTCTTACTGATTGTTTGTCACGTGTTTTTCTTTTCTTTTTGTAATTAGTAAAAGGATGAAAGAAAAATTTGCAATTTCTGTTCAGAAATAAAGAACTAGGATCTCGGTATAAGGCAATCTTTAGCAAAATATATTCTTGAATGTGTGTTTCGTAGTAGTAATAATTGGGAGTAATAATAATAGTAGTAATAGTAATAATAGAGTTTATATAAAATATAATGTTATTTATAAAGATAAAAATTATAATTAAAGCAAAATTGAATAAGATTTAAATAATTAAGAGTTTTACAATATGGTTTACAACATGGTTGTTCTTAAGTAAGTTCTATAAAAGTTGAAGGAATTACAGGTTGTGTTATCACTTTATGAGAACCATTTTGATATTTAATTTTATTCAATAAATACCGTATTTTTTGTAAACATTTGCTAATATGATAGCCATGATTCTTGACAATAGCTCATGCTCGAATTTTTTTTATGAAACTAAACTTTTTCTTAGAACTGGCATGCAAATTTTACTCCATTCCTCTTAAACCCTTTTCCAAAGTCCGTTCAGTGTGTGTTTGGGGATGCCGTTTTCCTAAGGCTCGCTTTAAGAAACCGAAAGCACTAAAGTTCATTGCAGAAGCTTAGGGCGATGTTACACGTATTTCATCAAATGGGATACACTTTATTCCTATTTCTGATTTTTCTGTGCTAAAAAAGTGGCAATTGACTTCGACATGTGACTAGAGAGTTTGTCCATATGAAGCTCATTCTTATCAGTGTCCTTTCCATATACCAGTTTCAATGTATTTTATTATTAATTTAACAATACTAAGTTAAGAACAAGTTGGATAATTACCAGTGACCCCATGGGCTTGTATTAACACTTATCTTGGTAATTTGTACGGTTTATAATTAATTCCTTAACTGCCGATTAAAAAATACGCGATTCGCTCTCCAATATATATGCCACCCTTATTCACGCAGATGCGCGTATTTTGAAGTTTTTTTTGGGGGGGATGAGGAAAAGAAAAGGAATAAATAAACAAATCCTCTGAAATAAGTAAATCCCTCGCAAACAGTGTCAAGGTCCTTTTATTGCATTCCAAAGCTTTCGAAATAGTTTCAAGGATAGCACTGCACAGAAAATATCGTACTTCGGAAAGACATATATATATACACTGCTGGACAATTGCTAAGGACGGATCACAAATTGCTATGTAGCATAACATTAAGCGAGACATGAGGCCTAGTAGGATAAAATATAGTTGCCACACTGTTCAGACATTAGAATAAAGAATATTTATTGTTCTGGAAAGTACAAAAGCTGTGAAACATCTGAAAGAAAAAAAAATGTTCATTTGATCTGCGTACGGAGAAATGGAGCAATGCATCTAAAAGTCAGCAGGCACCTTAAAGAAAGGTATCAGTACGGAATATGTCCACCGTGGAGTGTGATGCAACATTCTGCACGTCGTACCATACTTTGCACAACATTATCCAGCAGCTGTTGAGGCAATTTATCCCATTCCTCTGTGAGTGCACGGATGAGGGTGTTCTTGTTTGTCGGAGGATAGTTTCGACCAGCAACTTGCCTCCCCAAAGCCTCCCACAATTTTCCATGGGGTTTAGATCTGGAGAATGCGCTGGCCATACGAGACGTTGAATACCCTCGCTGTCTAGACAATCCTGAACAGCGAGTCTTCGATGACATGTTGCGTTGTCGTCCATAAAAACAAATTTATCACCGACAGCACCACGGAAAAGACGAACATGAGGGAGTAGAACTTCATCAATGTATCGTTGGACCGCCATAGTCCCATTCGCAACCACATGTAGTCGCGTGCAGCCATTGATCATGATGCCGGCCCACACCATGATACTGCATGTCGGATATCGGTCCTTCTCCTGGATATTTTCTGGACGATAAGCAGTACCACTCTCGCGCCAGATCAGTTGGCGTCTACAATCCGATGACAGACTGAACCTACTCTCATCTGAGAATAGTAAGCATGCCCAGTCATGTTCAGTCCAATTGTGATGCTCACGACACCATTGCCAACGGGCAGTACGGTGCTGTCTGGTCAATGGGACACACACAACAGGTCTGCGTGCGTATAGTCCTCCTCCCCTCAAACGTCTGGCAACAGTTTTTCGGGAGATCTGCTTTCCTGAGGCAGCAAGAAACTGATTTGCCACTTGCTGAGCTGTGGTGCGCCTGTTCCTTTTGCTGATAGGACGATATATCTGTCTTCTGCAGGCGTCGTACTTCTAACACGACCTCCCCCGTGCCGTCTACTACACTTTCCAGTAGTTTTAAATGACTTCCACAGCCGTGAAACAACGCTGTGAGCGATGTCGAACTCCTGGCAACATCTGTTATTTTTCGCCCTTCTTCGATCTTTCCAATAATTCGGCCACGCATAAAATCATCTATGTGATGTCGGAAAGACATGCCAAAAATTTTAAGTTCGTCTATTAAATCTTTCCTGTAAAACTTTGACTTGAAACAACAACTGTCCACACGCGTCAAAACCTTTAAAGCTCTTATGAACGCTATCACGTGATGAACAGACGTGGAAAAAAAATTTGCATACTCATACTTCTTCTTACTAATATCCCGCACTTATTCTAATTTTCCACATTTTGCTTCCTTTCATTTTGTGGTTGCTATGGATGATAGTGTTATCCGTCCTTAGCAATTGTCCAGCAGTGTATATATAAAGGGTGTTCTTTTTAGAGGTATAGAACTTTAAATTGCAATAAAAAAACGATGTATTATTCGATTGACATGAATTTTTTTTATTCGAAAGATAGTCTTGTGGCATTACATTTTAAATATGATTTCTGGCATAGGACTGCCACGGCTGGCTCGGATGTAGTCCAATCTGGACGTCCAATTTTCGATGACTTTTTCCAACATTTGTGGCAGTATATCGGCAATAACACGGCGAATGTTATTTTCCAAATGGTCAATATAGTCTAGCGGTGTTCAATCACAAGATCTTGGAGGCCAATTCACAGGTCCAAAACGTGAAATTAGGCGGTCACCGAACGTGTCTTTCAATAAATTGATTGTGGCACGAGCTGTGTGACATGTTGCGCCGTCTTGTTGGAACCACAGCTCCTGGACATCATGATTGTTCAATTCAGGAATGAAAAGTTAGTAATCATGGCTCATTGACTGTAACGTTGTGGCCTTCATCGTTTTTGAAGAAGTACGGACCAATGATTCCACCAGCCCATAAAGCGCACCAAACAGTCAGTTTTTCTGGATGTAACGGTGTTTCGACATACACTTGTGGATTAGCTTCACTCCAAATGCGGCAGTTTTGTTTGTTGACGTAGCCATTCAACCAGAAGTGCGCTTCATCGCTAAACAAAATTCGCTTGTGAAAATCGGGAACAACGGCAATCTCGTTTTGGGCCCATTCGACGAATCTACGCCTTGCTTGATCATATTTAAAATGTAATGCCACAAGATTATCTTTGGAATAAAAAAAATTCATGTCAATCGAATACTACATCGTTGTTTTATTGCAATTTAAAGTTCTATACCTCTAAAAAAAACACCCTATATATACGACCAAAAATTACTTCTTTGGCTGAGTGACACGTTTATATACGACGGTGACACATGAGAGGTAAAAGTCGTATTGTAGCTTTAGTGTCAAGTATAGTATTACTGAATCCAATACATTGTTATCATATGGAGGGAGGTACGATGAAAATGATGTTGAATATTGGCTCGTGAATATTGAAATTTTGAGGAGCACTGCCATATATAGTTGGAATTTCTTCTTCAGAATTTGTTCCAAAATATTCTGCTGATTGTAGAGTTAATAAATTTTGACTTTAAATGAGTGTTTATTTTATTTTTAATTTGGCGTTGCTAGAAAATCCTGCAACTATCATTACTTTCAGGAACTTTACTGTACACTGATGAAGTCATTTCGTACAGTCATTCTCGTCAGTTAAGCAACCAAAAATTGAACTTCTTTTATTATTTAAATATACCCATATTTCATCGAGTGTTATCACAAATTTCTATTTTTCAGCATCTTAAGTTCATCATCAATAGGTTTTCAAAAATAAAAGGAACTTTAGGTTCAAACAATGCTTTAACTTTAAATCCTTATCTATGGTTTTGCCAACAGTTCCGAAATGCATTCCTAGTTTCGATGCAATGAATCTTTGGGTCGGCGGGTTTTCTTTCTGGATCAGAGACTTCACTTTCTTGCAAGTTGCGTGCATTTGGACAGTAGTAGGAGAAAGTTTCGTGGTCATGTTTTCATTTTTACATTCTGCTAGACGGCTTTCCCTTTCAAATTTAATATTTTATAAATACATTTGATTGATATCATAGCTTTATAATTCGTTGATGTGAATGTTTCTTTTTGAAAGCGTAATTATACGTAACCTTAGAGCAATACATGATTTTTAGGAGCTATTTTTAAAATTAATATTTTATTTTACATTCCAATCAAAAGAAAACGTTAGCAGACGATTGTTCTGAACTTTCTAATTATTTTTCTCAAAATACAAAACGAGAAAACGAATTACAAAATTGTTTTCATGAGATACGAACGACCGTCTATATTTATTGATCCCCAAATCTAATTTAAATGTACCTTATCTCAGAATAAGCACTAATAAAAATGGCTTAAAAGTTTAAATCTTTCAAGTTAAGTTTTCCGTACTCAACATTGAGACCACATGTCTACCCACGAAAACAGAAACTTTAAGGTAAATTGGTTAAACTGGAACGATTCCAGGCGTCATGATCATCGATTACACCACAATCTCAGCAAAAATTTCCTTTTCTTTAGTGACTTTGCAAGGACTTGCTTAAAAATTTGAATTATGTTACTTACAACTAAGATATCAATCATCGTATACACATATATAAAATATTTTTTTTTCTTTTTTTGCATATTTTATCACTTCTAAAGTTCCTCTTAATTTTCCTTAGATAATTTTATGCCTTATAGATATAATTTAATTAATCAATAGATAGTAAATCAGTTAAAGGACTTTTTTTATATAGCATTGTAAATTGTGTGTGATTCACTTTTGAAATTTTTTAATTTTTTTTTTCGTGTTCTTGAACAAATAGAAATTTGTGAGTTACTAAATTTAAAAGTAAATTATATATTATAGAGTTTTATTTATTTTAGTTAATTTATGACAGGGATGAAAAAACATGAGAAAATTGTATACTTCCTTTTTTAATCATAAATTCAAATGTAGTAAAAATTATTTATTCCAAACTTGTTATCACACATTCAATTATTGTAAAAGTTTAATTTCACTGTAAAATTTCCAAAAATGCAACATTTTTTAATGAAATTCGAAAACTGAAACAAATAATAGTTTAATGATGTTAGCATTTCGATGAGGAATGAAGTTTCTATTTTGCATTTTGTGAGAGATTCATTCCACTCTCTTGCCCTCCTAGAGGTGTAGGAGGAAGGGAAGAAACTCCAGCCATATTACAATCACGAGCAATAACAATCTGTTTATTAATCTCACAAAATAGCAAAACTGATTCAATTAATTTCAACGAGAAGAGATGTCATCGATATAAACACTATGTGGATAAAAAGACCATATCTACCCTCTTATTGTAGGATCAAATCTATTGTGCCAATTTTCTTAACACTATTAAACTTGAGTGACAAATCGTCATTTTAATTCTTTCACCTATCAGGTACTTGAAGCATGATATAAAATACTATAATACCTGATCAGTAGCAATCTATTCTATCTCATCACTTTCTCACTTACTCTTTCTAACTAGCTTGAAAGCTTAGACTACATATATCAAACCAAATTTAAATATCACGGTTTCTTCTTCAAAGGGTTGGTTGTAAATAAACGTGAATTGATAGCCCAAAGATTTCCCAAGAGGATTAATTGAAAGCACGCGGATAGATCCTTCATAATGTCATTATACAAAAATGAAGACTTTTAAATTATTTGTGCTGAAGTATATTTATTTTAATAATGGGAGTAAATAAGTGTTTACTTACGTCCCACTGTAAAACTACATGGAGGTGATTGAGGTTGAACCTCGCTTAAGTGAGCCACGGCAGATTTAAGGTGTCTCATCTCTTCAACACGTTGGGTCTACCGCGGCACTAGGGCTCGAACTCACGACACTCCATGATCAGGAGCTTTAGAGTACCGAGGCTACTATTTATATATATTTATGTAGTAATCCAATATAAAAAAATTTCTTCGTAATGGCATTTAAAAATAGCTAAAAATAAGTGTTTTCATTTTCGGAAATGTCAATTACTCCTCAATTACTTTTCATTTAACATATCCACAACTCACATGTTAAATTATATTTTTGGCTTTTAGGGTTTCTGACTAATGTATTTGTAAAATAACATTTTCAACTTCTTTCGTACATTTTTCATTAATGTATTACTTTTCTATTGAGATGATTCTATGCAAATCAATTTTCTTACTTTCGTATCGAGAATGTTTGTATGGATTCAATTCCCAAATTCATAAATCTCTAAGCATGCATTACCGAAAAGAGAAATTAAATATAATAATGATAAGATTCAAATTTAATTTATGCAGCTTTCATTAAAATCACTGAAAATCTGCATGCATGAATTAAATGAGGTATATATTTGAGGTTAGTTTTGTGGAAGGCATTCACTAGTCCGTAATGTGAATTTATTGCCATTGTGATTCTGACTTTTATTTTGGGGGGCATGATAATGCACGCCTACACCTGACCTCTGCTGTTAAGGCGATTCTAGAAAGTAAAAATATTTTCCGGATGGAATGGCTACTCATATCCCCAGATTTAAATCACATCGAACATGAGCGAGATGCTCTGAGGAGATGCCTGACATAAAGATCGTATCCAGGCTGCTGAAAAAAAGCTCCGTGGAATGTGACAACTCTTAAATCAAGAACTGCTGAATAAAATGGTACTGAGTATGGACAGACAGTGTCACTTAACAATTGCAGTTATGGGAGGTCATATCCTTTTCCAAAAGACTTCTGTTTGTTGTAGCCACGCAACTTTTTCTACTAACGTCATTCCGTCAATAAAACTTTTCCCTGATTTGTCCCGTAATGTATGCACACAATTTATTTCTTGGCTACTATTTTTTCATCAAACTTTACGTGCTACATTGTGTTTCTGCGATGTGAATTTCATGTCACCTAGATTAATGTTTTCTGAAATTGTGTGCTGCACAATCTGAAAAGTTGTAAACTTTTGACAACTAGCGTCTTTTGTGTAGCGTTGTATTTTAAATATTGAAATACCAGTTCAAGTCCTATTGCAGTCTTTTCACTGCAGTTGTAAGTTATGGTTTACAATAATGATTGGATAAGTGTAGCACTAGAACAGTGATTCCCAAACTGTGGGGCGTGATACCCCTACGTGTAGGGTGCAAGCATATTGAAAAATCGAAAAAAAAAGCATTTAAAAAAATTATTCACACATTTACTGAAAGGAAGTAAAACAAAATACATTCTGACATAATAAAAAATAAGGTATAAAATTACACTGATATAATTTACTTATAAATGTATCAGTAGTGCTGAATGTATTTAATAATTAAATTATTATTGAAAAATTAAGAGAAAATTGAATAACTGCTAGTGACTTCCATGAGATCGTCCTGCTGAACAATATTGTTCAAAGGAACTTTTAATGTTGGAAATTGACACACTTGGTCCGATAGGTTACAAACACGGATTCACAGATGTCCGCTAGAATTCCAGACGTGATGGATATAAGATAGAGAGTAAGAGAGACAAGACTATCTTTTAGTACTTTTAGGAATGGATGATTGAAAAAATAAGCATTTAATTTAGTCAAAAATTATTTTGCAATCTGTTTCAATTTTAAAAATTAGGAAGGTAAAAAATAGGGTAATACTTATCTTATTACTTTAAAGTAACTTATTGTATCCATTACATAAAAGTAATATATATAAAATTTAATAATTATTTTGATAACTTGTACAGTTTATAATTAAGATTGTAGTGTAATTTTATGTACAATATCATTCCATTTAACATATTATTATTGTATGGAGGGGGAAGGCACGATGAAAATTAAGATTGAAAATTGGGTCACAAGTATTGAAAGTTTGAAAAGCTCAACTCTAGAACATAGGTTCCCAAAGTGGCTCCTAAAGACCTCTGAAGAGTTCTCTAAAATACTTAAGTTGACTGCCTACCTTGAAAATGTTGTCTTTCGTCTATATAAGGCTTTATTTTTATTTCAAAATCATATAGTTTGAGCATTTTCTTTCCAAAACAGTTTTTCGTTTTCCTTTAGGCGAAAAAGAAATAAAGTTATAGTGATTTTAAAAAACATCTTTATCTGCAAAAGGGCAGTAAGATAAAACTTTAAATGAGTTTTTCTCAAAATTATACTTTCGAAAGAAACTCTTTACCAGATACATGATATCATAAGAACCAAACCAGATAACGTTTTGAAATTTTGTGGGAATGTTTATCATACTAATTTTCATAAAGTGGATCATATGTTTTGTTGTAAGTGAAATATTTTTTTTCATTTAGGGTAGTTTTTATAAAGAAAAAACTTTAAAAATATCAAAATTTTCATATTTCTATGCATAATTATCTGTAATTTTTTTGTATTTTAATATTTCTTTTAGATTTTGGTTCGTTTTGAAGAGCACCATAATATGTGTGTTACGTATAAAGAAAATTATGATAATTGCATTGGAAATTTTTATACAGTGTTAACCGTTTTAGTGGAGAGAGAGAGAAAATTTGGTAAAATTTCCTTGAAATCAACCAATTTTTCTTAAAGTACAGTAATTATTCAAAACATTTTATGTGTATTTACATATTTTCTTTATTTTCTTTCATAAAAACACTCAATTTGCTTCAAAAATTTGTTTATATTAAAAAATTGGGTCCAAAGGGTAAACAGTCACCTTAAGGAATCTGTAGCATATTCAAATTAATTTAAAGCGTGGGCAACATTCGTTGGTCCTCAAAAAGTTTATTATAAAATAAAATATTTATGATCCATTTCCATTAATATAAAAGTTGAATTAAATTTGTCATGATTTTTACGCCTAAAAATTTTTTACATCAAAACGTTATAGATAGGAATATCAAATACAGGTAAAGACAAACATCACACGGTGGAAGTTTGGCCAAAAGTGGCTGCAACCGTTCATGCAAAATAAAATAGGAATGGAATCTCGTCACTACATGGTATATTTTGTCTAAAATATGACAGTATAAAAAGCCGTGCATCTAGTCAACAGTTTAGTTTTGTTTTGTGCATGGATTTTAGATGTGAAATGAATGTAAATTTTTTTTCCTCAGGTTTGATAAGAAAGCTGTATTATTCTTTGCATGCTATATAACTACTTTTAAAACAATTTCTTCTTGAAAAATAAATTATTAAAAATAAGTTATAGTTCGGTTAAAGTTAATTCTTAAAGTAGCCTTATTTTATAAGATTTGTTAGTATCATTTTCATTTTCCTTTATCATTATCAGTGCATTAAAGTTAAACTTGTAATTGTTCTATTGTGAAATGAAATAGAATGTTATTTCACTTGGGGTACATGGTCAAATTTTTGCCACAAAAACGAGTCCATAGGCTCAGTAAGTTTGGAAACAACTGCTTTAGAACTACAGTCACTTGAAAATTACTTTCAATGGAAATTTAATATTCATATATAAGTGCCCAAATAAGGAGAAAATATGCTTATTGAGATTGTGTATTATAATTACAACTAAAAAGTCAAATATATGTTCAAACAAACCTCCATTAATTACCGATATTACAGTGAAAATCATTTAATATGAAACTGAGGGGGACTGAAATATTTTTTCGTGTCAAAAGAATTTCTTGTTAAAAGATATTGCAAAACAAAAAAAAACAATTAAAAAAACTTAGTTTATTAGAGAATATTTTATTTATATACGAGGTTTGGGGCAAAAGTCATCGCAACCTTTTTTTTCTTGAAGAAACCAGTCCGGTTGGAAAATGTGACATATACAGACGAAAGGATAAGGTGTTAACTAGATTTGTGGACAATGAATAGCACTGAAATATCCTAACATTCTAATTAATTACGGTAGTATACCGGCAGTATGGACTTCACTTTGCAAAAGAATGACAACACAGTACACATAAAGTTGACATGACAAATCTGGGCCTAAAGACCCTCAATATAGTCCCCTGCTATTGTCACCACAGCGATGTGGGAGGTGCTGAATACCATGAACGTCAACATTTGCCACACCACGTTGCTCATCACTGGCTGCCACACGTCCTTGTTGAAACTTTCCTACCCACCGTGCTACTGCACGGTATGGTAGGGCATTATTCCCAAGGGCTTCCACTAATTCACTGTGACATTCCATCGCACTTCCCCCTCGGACAACGGCTATTTTGATGTAAGTGCGCTCCTCAACACGGGTTACTTCCATCTCACACGATACTCACCAACTGACTGATTTCACAGATCTCGCTTCGCTACTACAAGATATCACAGAGACATCTGTTATTCTGCATACATACTATGCCTGCAGAACTTCCACACGACACATATACATTTGTGATCCGTTCACATATCTGCAAGAAAAAAAAATAGTTCCCATGACTTATGCCCCAAATCTCGAATATATTTATACATGGATGTATTTAATAAAAATATGCACAAGAACTTAATTAAATTTAATACAACATTTTCAAGTTTTTTGAAAAAATATTTGGAAAATAATCTGATATTTCCTTTACGTTGTCTTTTTCAACATCAAATTGTAAACAAATATTCTGATGTCGTCCATTTTATTATTAATTTCCCCATTGAGATATGCGTCTAAATAATTGGGCATACTTTTTATGATGTTCCTCGTTTTGGATGACGTGGGAGCCGCATTATTCATGTTATTTTCGTCGTCAGAATCTGCATCTATGACATTTATTGTCCTCTGAACAAACTCCAAAATGTCTTTGTCCTAATTAGGGCTGTAGACACATTATCAGCGTTTATTGCAAAGAATATTTTTGATGATACAGTTTGACAGTACAATAATATGTACAGAAACTTTCTCAGACATTTCAGTAAGTGTCGGCTCAGTTTCAATATCCACCCACAAGGGAAATCTTTTCGTGCTAAGCGATTTTTATTTCGTGTTAAGCGAAAAAACAATCATGAAAGTTCATAGCAGTTTGTTGGGACCATTGTATTATTTCGAATTAACCAATATTTCATCTTGAACTTTTTCTCGTTAAACGTATTTGACTGTATATGTATTTATGATATTATTTACATTCGGATATATATATACTATATTATATATATTCTTTTTTCATCATATTACATATCCTTTAAAAGAGCTCCATAAACACAAAGAGTAATTTCTTAGTATCGCAAAATCTTTTTTAAATATTATCTCGTGCTATTTATTTAAAATACTCCACCCCCGAATCGGTGGTGTGATACTTCCAAAATCACTTCCACTCCTCGAGGCTTCAATGTCTCTAATCAACGGACAAACTGCGGAGTGGACAACTTCCTCAAGAACTCGGAGGATTCGAAGGATAGTAAAATCGGATTCCGTGATGCCACTCCTGCCCTAAAAGAGGAAGATTCTCGTTTCCTGCTGACGCCAGTTGTTCCTTTTTCATCGAAACGCCCGAGGAGTTTTACTTTTTATTATTCCTAATTTTTTCCCCATCCCTTTTCACAGCTCATACAGAATTCATGGCTTTGTTACCAGGAAAAAGAGATCATCAACTCTTGAAACTTTTAAATCCTTTCGAAAAAAAAGCGATGTATTCTTTTGGTTTTAGTTGGGAGGATTTATGTTTACCTCTTTCAAATACTCAAAGGATTTCTAAGTACTAAAGAATGCTGTGTTTATTTTAGGAAATGCAAATGCCTATGAATAAAGCATTAAGTAAAAAAAGTAGGTGTGGAGAAGTATTTTCAGACACTTTAATACGCCTCGTAAAATGGATGGACAACCCTTAATCCGTAATATCTTAACATGATCACCACGCCAATCCACATTGAATAGTGGTAGTTTTCACTACTACAAGAGATTATCTCTCAAATTCTTTCTAATGTTCAAAATTAAAAGATTAGTTTCAGCTCTTTGTTATGTAACAACGTTTTACTGTCCAACCAAAATTCGAATATAAATAGATTTTATTACAATTTTTGTTGGTAATTCTTTATTATTTAAATGGAAGAATATGTATGGGATAATAAGAGCAATGTGTCAACTCTCTCTCAGTGTTTATCAAACTTTCAATATATGCAAACCAATTTTCAATCATAATTTTTATCGCGCCCCCTCATACAATAACATTCTATTGAATGGAACAAAAATGTACTTTGACGCTAGAGCTCCCTACAGTACGACTTTAATTATTAATCATACAAATTATCAAGATAAACACTAAATTTTGTATATGACAAGCCCATGGGAGTAACTAGTACATATTAAACTTGTTGTTAAATTAGTATGGATAAATCAATTATCAAAAAAATTGAGCAGTACTGATACATTTATAAGTATATTATATCAGTATAAATGTGTTTAATTTTTGTGTCAGAAAGTATTTTACATTTTTCCTCCTTTCAGTTATTTAATGCTTACTTTTAATCTTTTATGTTCGACTCTTCAATATGCTCGCGCCCACCTTGTCAGGAAATCACGCCCCCCTAGATGGGGTACACCTCACAGTTTGAGAAAAGCTGTATTAACTGTATGTTTAGCTGTTCGGTGCATGTCTCAAATAGGTGTCAACGAATGGAATATGTTCATTTTCGAAATATCCCTTTTCTAGATACTTAGGAAGATGGCTTTAAATATCCTGTATACTTAATACTGAACTAAAGCTGGCTTTTAAGAAAAACTATAGGTGTGTTTAATGCATTGTAACATGATACATAATAAGTTCTTAAAAGTGGTTATAAGCTTAAATGGGAGATTCATAAGCGAATGTGTGTGTTAAGGCGGTGAGGAATGTTGTATAAGAAACAAAATGTAATAAAAAATAAATATTAATTCTCAGAGTCGTGTGTTTTAAGTAAAAATTTATGCATATAAATATATATTTTACATATATTTTTAAAACGTAGACTACTAGTTTATCGCATAGACAATTTCGTCAAATTTTGAAAGTATGCAACTTCGGTGCAACGCGGCTGTCTGTGATTAACCTTATAATTTTGAATCTTGCTCAAGCGACGAGAACATAAAGCGAGTTAATACCCCAATCTCTAAGATACCACAAAACCCCTGCAAGTAAACTTAAAGCCTTAACATATTTGATGCGCATTAGCTATTTCGCATTGGGTTTGTAATAGCACCTGGACTCAAACTAATGATACAACAGAAACAAATTTCGATACAAATCGTGACAATGGTCTCTCGATTGCCGCACTCCAGATACACTGCATTTTTCCAAGCACGACATGAAAGAAACAAATATACATATAAAGAGTGGCGCACACAAGGGGGGGTCCTGGGGGTCCGCACCCCCCAAAAGCCCTTGATTTTTTTCTTTCTTATTGATTATAATTCTAATTATATAGTACATAAATTTTAATTAAGCATTTGTTACTAATGATTAATTTTATTAATTAATGCTAATTATTTATTCAATAATTAGTTTTTTAATGTTTTTTGTTCCCCAAAATCGACAAAATCAAAAGAAGCATGATACAAAAATGGTGAACTTTCGACCCCGGACCCCCTTTCGAAAATTCCTGTGTGCGCTACTGCATATATATATAAATTAGAAATGTGTGTAGGTGTGGTGCCGGCCTCTATTGCCAAGCCACGTCTCTTCTGAACTGTACATTTTTGCGCACACCTAATAGCGCACACAGTGTTGTCAGAGCTATACTGTCCATAAACGCTCGAAGCAGAAGACTCCATGATACGACAAAAAAATACAATCATCCATCGTATCCACGAGCAAGACGACACGGTCAATGAAAACATGAAATGTGTATTCATTTAAATCGCTTGTAAATAATTTGTACATATGTTAATCGTGATCAATTAAATTCAAAGTTAACTGAAGACGTCTTTCACTCTGCCACCACTAACCCATATATATATTTATATATATATATATATATATATATATATATATATATATATATATATATATATATATATATATATAACAACGATTACATACGTATAACAGTCATGTTTTAACTGCTTCCCTTACAATTTTTTTCTGAAAAAAAATGTAAAAAATGATCACATTTTTGACACATTTATTACACATTTTTTGACACATTTTTATCACATTTTATTCACTTCGTAGTGTTTACGAAAACTTAATAATTATGTATTCTACGTAAAGAAATAGCTATGCTATAAGTATAATGTCATTCTTCTACTTTGTGAATCCGTGTTTCTTTTTTGTTTTCTTTGTTTTTTGTTGAGCGAGGGGTGAAAGGGACGCATGACCTTTGACACTGTCGATGGGGTGAGGACTAAAATCATTAGGATCAAAATAGGTCTAAGTAGCAGTAGGGTGAAACGCGAACACAAATGAAGCCGCAAGGAAGGGGGTGAAAGGGACGCACATGACCTTTAACAATGCAGTTTGTGACAAATCTATACGGAACTTTATCACTAACCTTCTGAGACGTCTTTTTTAGGGAAATTTAATTCCCCTACCTATTTCCAATCAGCTCCAAAAAGAGGAGAGGGATTCCTTATTATATGCAGATTAGATAAAGTATTTAAGTCAAACGGAATAGTAAAGTGAGAAGCAGTAGGAGAGAGAGATTGAAGCAGGAAGATATAATAGTGAAGTTAGAGATTTATTATGGAAGATTTCTAGTTGGATAAATTAATCTCAGGAAGAGTTGAGATTCAGTGTGGTAAATATTGATTTATAATTAAAGTCTCATTATAGCTTTATATTAGGAGTGAGATTAAAGTTAAATGTTCAATAGGAATATTATTGAATATAATTCTGTGATCTCTTATTGCGGTAATCTCTGCGTGATCGATATTCTAATTGTTAATTAATTGGAACATTAAATATTTAAGTTAATATAAAGGAAAGCCCCTTTTAAACCTAATATATCTATTTTAAATTATTTGTTATTAAAAGTCTTTGATTCTATTTGGGAAAGATAACCAAATAAAGAAAGTTATTCATTAAAATGGTTACTGGTTCTTCTTTGACTCAAAATCATTCTCGCTCTCAAAGTGAGATCCAAGGGGATCTTCACAAGTTAAGAGCTGTAAAATCATTAAGATCAAAGAACTTGAACGGGAAATGTCACGAGTGGCAGCAACCTATTCAAACAAAAAAATTTGATATAACTGCTAGAAATCGTTGAGACTGAAGGCTAGTGAAATAAAATAATTTGAATCGGATATTGCTGACTATTTCATTGGTTTTAACCTTATTTTCTTTGAACCCTAATTTTTATAAAAAGTAAAAGTAGCCTAAGTTACTCCTTACAACATTTGCTATTAGCCAGTGAAAGTTCCGTCAGAATTGGTCCAGCCGTTTCAGAGATTAGCCGGAACAGACACACAGAGAGACAGATCGACAGATAGACAGACAAAAGTCTTAAAAACTGATTTTGTCATATAAGTACCGTATATGCTTTTAAATGCATTTAGTAAAAAGCTGTTAATTTCAAATTACAAATAAACTCTTCATTTTTATTTATATGTATAAATAGGAAAAACACGTGATCTGTCCCGCCAAAAGATCCGCGAAACCAAAAAATCTTTGCTAACTGCCAATCGAAGTTGAATATTTTCTTTCATTTCTTCCAGGCCGAGTAAAACCGTGATAAAAAAAATTCTGCTTCACCACGATTTCTCGGGATTAAAATTAACTGCAAAATATACGAACCCGAGATAACTCGGGATAATCAGGCAAGCGTTAATATTGCTATTGACGCAATTTCGCATTATAATTATTAAAATACCTCTAAAGATATAAAATGATAAAACATCTTCCATATTTTACGTAATGGAAAAAACTACAGTTAAAATTATTGTAGCTGTAAATATATTTTTGCTTAGAATTCATATGTATTATAATATGGAAAATACATGATGAAACATGATTTCGGATATAACACATAATAGGACGCGGATAGAACACATAAATTTTAGCTGAAATCCATTGGATTTTCATTCTCTTAAAAGTTATATTTCTTTTTTGTGTTAAGGGTTTTGACTTAATTGAATACTAAATAAATTCAAAGCAGTTGAGTTATATTTAAACATATACATCTCTATAAACCCACAATTTAAGTTTTTTTCGATTTAAACACATTTTTTGTTCAAATTATATTTAATTGAAATCAGTGGTAATGCATTTATTTATAATTGAGTTTGTTTTAATTCTTTATAAAGTTGTACGTTGTTTCAATTTTTTGTAACAGTGTTTTTTTATTCGCAGTTTAACCCATTTATGTACAAACTGGGTTAATTATATGAGCATTCACGAGGCAGAAAAAGGCATTTGTAGAAACTATTTGTAACATACTCATTAATAATTTTCTCGTTATTTGAATATTTCCAACTGAATTTTCTGTAATTCGGATTAAAAAATTAATTAATGATTAGTTTTTTTTCTTCAGATTTTTAGGGAAACTCTAACTGCGAGGTTAGTTTTGAATTACACTTGCCAGATAATTATATTATATTAATAAAACTTTCTGGAGCTAATTAGTTTTTCATCATTTATTTAGTTTAATTTTATTAACAATGTTTTTCGTTAAGAATTGACAAAAGGCGCATTAGTTAAGAAAATTCTTTTTTCAAACGTATGTTCTTCCCCCCCTCTTTTCGCCTTAAATAATTGCAACTCAATTTTTTCACTTCCCAGAATATTCGAACAATTATGAATAACAGACTTCATTTATTTCTAAAATCCCTGTTTCGTGGCATTTAGTTGAATTTAGTGGAGTTAATTCGGTTTCTTTGCGTTAAAATTTGTTCAGTAGTTCTCTTTCAGTAAATTTTACTCCCATTTTTTTTTTCAATTCATAAAAAAAGCATGAATTGCATGTTTTATACAAAAAACTATTACTAGTTATTAGTTAAGGTTAATCACCAAATTTAAAACTGAATATTTTTTCAAGATTTTCTTTCTCTTTCCTAATTCGAACAGCTAAATTAGTAAATTTGCAACAATTTTCATGTTGATGTTTTAAGGAGATGCTTAGTGCTCAATGCCAACGACAGGCGTACCTCTAGCCCATGCCACGATGAATTTCGTGGGCCTCGATCTGACTGCGTCAGACAGGTGGCATCAGACAACAACAACAACAAACATAAATCCTTCAACAATAATATTATTTAACTGTTTTAATATCTGACCAATGTTATATTTTGGTGATATTACATGAATTTTTAAATATTTATTAAATCCTCAAAAATAATGTAAATAGGCACGTTTGGCAAGTCAACGTTTCATTTTCAACGATAGAGAACACCTTTATTTGACAGAGAATGTTATGCCAACTGTGACTATCAAAAAATACAGTTTGATCATATAAAAAAAATTAAATAAAATAATCGATGCCTTTTAAAATCCATAACAAGTTATATAAAAAAATTTAAGTCAATTCCTACTTAGATCAACAAAGAAAAATTTATTTCAGCTACTTTTTATTAAATAGTTACAATTACTATAAATATGTATATACATATGACAGAATCACAACATTAAGTGGTAAATAATTTTTATTAATTATCATTTAAGTATAGTATTGTCATCCAAAACAATCGTGTATATAAAATTTCAGTTCAACTGCATGCTTTAAACCGTAAGAAAAAAAATATTTTAAAGTTTTGACTCAAGTCGCTAAAAATGAAATCAACGTGGCAGTATCTGTAATTATTTAAATAATTAGTCTCGGTCAATTAATTTTAATTCACTATAACTAAATTATCGTATTCCTACTCAAATAAATAGTGTATGGAACATTTTTTTAGCTCAATTGCAGGCTTTAAAATGTGAGAAAAAAACTTT
Organism: Trichonephila clavipes; assembly: GCA_019973935.1. Classification (NCBI taxonomy): domain Eukaryota; kingdom Metazoa; phylum Arthropoda; class Arachnida; order Araneae; family Nephilidae; genus Trichonephila; species Trichonephila clavipes. The sequence goes on along the minus strand of BMAU01005115.1, from coordinate 42,325 downwards.
TCAAGTTTCGACACAAAACGCCAAAATGGTCGCTAAATCGCCAAACATGATGCCAACGTGGCTGTATTTAAAATTCCTTGAATAATTAGCTTTAGTCAATTAATTTTCATTAATTATAATTAAATTATTGTATTGTCATCCAAAATAATCCTGTATATAAAATTTCAGCTCAATTGAGCGCTTTAAAATGTATTTAATCAACAATAGAAAATTCCACCAAGGTAAACAAATAAATGAATATATAGAGATTGTGAGCTAATAGTAGGAATTGAAATAAAAAATTAGTACTCAATGTATATGGCCCTGTGTTCTGAACTGCTGAAGTTTGTGGAATTGTTTTTTTACGTTGTGTTTTCATTTTCTAATCTTTTTACAAAAACCCTACGCAGTAGATTGCATTGATTGAAAAGAATAGAACATACAAATGTCTCGAATAAAAGTGGGTTCGATTCTCAGCAGGAAAATTCCTTAAAAAATTATGTGATTGTTTGATTATATTTATAAACGTGGTGAGTAAGTGAGTGAGTATTAACGTCACACTGTTCAGCTACACGAGGGCTTTTGATGATGGACCTCATACTTTTGAACCATAGTCAAGTGACGAGGACGACACTTAAGCTGGAGCTAACATAGAGGCAAAACTTGAAACATTAAACCGTCTTGTGAAGGGAGAAAGTGGAGCGTCTCTAGCACAGTTTTATAATGTTGGAAAGTCAACAATTTCTGACATAAGATAAAAGCCAAAAAACCATTTTAAATTTTGCGTCCAAACTTGACTCAGAAGATGCCTCGAAGAAAAAGAAAACTGCTGGCGCGTTTACTGCATTACAGACAGCTATAGAGCGGTACGAACAAAAATCAAGAGTGTTGTATTACTCAACTACTTCTCCTCAAGAGGATCAGAGACCTTGCAGCGAAAATACGAAGGTGTACGTACAACTGTACAACTGAAAAATAGGTGATTATTTTCCCCAGTAAAGGTAAAATTGTTACATTTTGCACCTATTTTGCCTTTCCTTCAAGCACTTTTCCCGCATGTGATGATTCACTATATTCGTATAGTGTCCGGTTTCGTATACTGCATGGATAGCATTCGGTTTTCGGTTATCCGAACAATCGCGTATCAGAATGGTGTCCGGTCCCAATTGATTCGGATAAACGACGTTTTACTGTAAAAAAATACGATTTAAATGAGTATCTACTTTTCATTGCATGGAATTATTGCGATTTTTCGGAAATTGCTTAGTTTCATTGCAGAATATTCATTTTACTTAATGTGTGAATGGATATACATAATCATAATTATACACAAAAACACACCCTAAGATTGTAAATTAATCATGAAAATTTCGTTAACGATATAAATTAAGGATTATGATGTATCACGCGCGTATTGTGGGTTACCCAACAAAACCAGTTTTGTTACTTTGCTATTTGTTAGTATAGAAATAGTATTAGTTTTGGAAATAATATTAAACTTATATAAAATAATTTTAGACCTTTCAGTCGTGTGAAAAACAGAAACTTGACATTGTTCAAAATAGAAAAAGTACTGCCAAAGCATTGGTATTAATTTTTGATGCATTTATGCGTTTATAATATCAAAGAACATTAAGATTAATATTGATTGAGTTTTAATGAATTACAGAAATCACATCAGGAATATCAGTTGTAGTATTATTAAACATTCCATACATTTAACTTCACTATTTTGATTAAAAAGATTTCTTTTTTCCTTTCAAGCCTGTTTTTCCCTTCCAATACGGAAATAATTATCTGTAAAAGTAATTATAAGAAAGAACAGTTCGTCTATTTTCTCTTTTCGCACATTCCATGGTTCTTCCTCAAATGAGCGTGTGAAATACCATATAAAATGAAAACTTATTTAACTTTCATCACTCCACTACCTCTTAGTTAAATAGATTCCAGAAAGCCGTCCATCACATAAATGACCTCTGCACAGTAATTGTTGTGAAAGGCCTTAAAAGATCCAACCCATGTTGTTATCCTCTGAATTCTCGAAAATACAAGATTCTTCTCAGGGTACTAAACATGATTAAATTTAATCTACAAAATTTTGAGACTTCTCGGGGATTGTGGCAGGATTTATTTTACGTGCACACATAATTATTGAATTTATGATATGTTGTTGATTACAACTGAATATATATTGCATGAATCAATTTATGTTACCTTATAAAATCCCTATTAATTTACGGTAGATTAAGATTTTAGTATTGATCCGTATCATTCTATATGTTTTATGTCGAAATGCGTTTTAGTTGAAATCTATGTAGTGTATAATAATTATAAATTATGTATGGCAGAGTTATTTATAATAATAATTTATTATAAATCCAAACCCAATTAAAAAATAAGTAGTTTTAAAATGTAAATGTCTCTGTGTTAACTATTTCCATTTTTCTAAAGAAACTATAAAACTGAATTTTAACTTAAGATTAAACAATGATTTACTATCAGTTATGCTTATAAAATAAATCTACAATGTTGTAAACTTACACTTATGTATTCTGAATATAAATTATTAAACAAGGTTTAGAAATTTGAGTATATATTAGGCATAAACTTAACTAATATTTAAGATGAAGCATAATGAATTGTCTAGAAATTATCGTTGTAAATATTGTTCGTTAAAAATCACTTTTTGCAACACGTAAATTTAATGGGAAAGATTTTTTTAAGAGTTTTAATCAATTTAATGAAGATTCACGAGAACATCGTTCGTATGAAAACTTTGCCTAACTTTATTAAGTTCATTAAATTTTAACCCTTGCGGGCAGTGGTTAATATGTCTAACCACATATTAAAAATCTTTTCTCCAAGCGGGTGTTGGATACTTAGTCAATGCCTTAGTTAGCCTAGTGGTTAGAGTATCGGACTCCAGACCGGAAGGCCTGGGTTCGATGCCAATGCCTCAAAATACACTCCGACTACACACGGAGTACGTTCTCGTTAAATCAGGGGGTCCGAAAGTCTTATGGGCTGAATCACGAGTGCAGAAGACTGGAGAATATTTCCCTCCCCTTCACTTCCATACCTAAATTGTGGAGGTGGCGATAGGTGGTATCACCATCTATCGTTCCATCGGGGAATTTCGCCGAGCTAATTCGTACTGTCTCCTGTATGGGGCTCAAGGCTAACGACAAGCGTACTTCTGGCCAGGATGAATTTCGTGGGCCTCGAACTGACTACGTCAGACAGGTGGCATTAGCCACAACAACGCATAAGAATCAATGCAGATTGCAGAACGATACCTCGTCAGGCTTATGTGCATTCTACTAAAAAGAAAACTGTGCGTCAAACTTACACTGTGGCAATTGATACTCACTTATACGGTGTCACACTAAAAAGTGATACCAGTTCCCAGGGAACCTACTAGGTCTCGAATGGTAAGAAAAAAAAACAATCCATAGACCAATTTGAAATTTAAAAAAATGTACCTCATTGAAATATCTTAAAACATTGCGCACTATATAAACGATTTACGTTCTATAAATTAGTTGTAAGCGTTTCATTCAGTGTTATTTTGGCGTCAAATTGTCTAATCAGCAAAGTTTTTTTTAAGATAATGTCAATGAAAATAAACATCTGAGAAGACTAATATATGTTGCTAACGTATTCTTTTTACTCACTTGCAAACATAATTTTGCTCTTAAGTAAATAAAATTTAATTTTTTTAAAACTGTTTCAATGTACTTTTCAGTTGTTTTCACTCCTTTAAGCAACTTAACGAAACTATGTATCATGTGTAAACATGTCTGAAATATAAAAATTTACGGGATTCAAAAAATACTCTAATCAACATAATTTTAATATTTTACAATTAAACTGTATACTGAAAATGTAAAATATTCCGAAGTTTGAGCGAAATTGCTTTTAGCGAATTGAAAATTTCAATATAGTACCTATGCTTGTATGTTAAATACACACAGTGTTATTTTCATAAATCTCTAAATGCGATCTTTCGCAAATTTACTTTATAAAATTATGTTTGCTTATGTGTATATTGAAAAGTTTAATCCATTTATTTTTAATTCCAGATTTCCAAAGAATATTTTTCCCTCTTCAAAACTAATAACAAATTCCCGTTTTCTGTCTCAGTGCACCCAGTTTAAAGAAGGATTTCTTGTCCCTTCATTTATTTTTCAAAGTAAGCGTTTTTTTTTATTATTAATATATATAAATTCTGTTTGTAACCATTTTCAAACTTCATATACAGGGTGGGGGAGCTTCTTGTTTTAAAAATGCAATGAAACACATTAAATGTTTCATTCGACTTAAGTGAAGTGTTATTTCCCGCCTAAAGTTCAACATTGGAACTTTGAATCTACACAGTTTTAAACGCAATGTCTTTTAAATGTCATCCTCCATTATCTAAACACTGATGCAGTCGAATTCGAAAACTTTGAGTCATCTTTTCAAGCATATAGGCAGGGATATTGTCAATTTTGGCTCAGATGTTGTTCCGTAGGTGTTCTTGGGTCTTGGAGCGATCTTTTAATCTAGGGACTTGAAATAAGCCTACATTAAGTAATCAGGAGGGGATAAATCAGATGAACTTGCAGGGCAGTTTACGTTCCCTCACAGGGAGATCAGTCATTCAGGAAAGGCTGCTCTTAAAACATCTATGGAAACACTGCAGGTGTAGGCAGTGGCCCCATCTTTTTTTAATCAGACGTTGTCAAAATCCCTTTCTTGGATAGAGGGTAAGAAGAATCGTTGGATCATTGTCCCATACCAGTCTGAATCGACACGTGAACAAATTCCACATTTGCATGTGCTCTAACGGTCTTCAAAGGTCCTTTTTTTCTGAGACATTCCCCGTTCCTCGGACAGCATCCACCCTCATTAAAATACATTTCCGATCAGGAACGCGATATTAACGTATGGTTAGTTCTTCTCCAAAAAAGTTAACATTCAAAGTTTTGTATCTTTTTTAAATATGATGTACTCGTAAATTTTTAAGTGAAATTTATTACATTAATACACGAAGTTCGTTTAAAGAAGAACCTTACAAATAACTTTTAAGGATTTTATTGATACCTAATCTAGATTTTATTTTTCATGCGTTCCTGAACATAAAACTCCTACACAGTTGCGTAACAGCCCATGGCTACTGTGCCCATCCCAGTAAACTTGACCATTGGGCGCTGAGATGAATGAGCAGATGTCCCGATCAGTTGGTCAGTCTGAAGTGAGACCCCTGGTGTTAAAGTCCCCAAGCAAGATTGGTACTCATTTATCGACCCACTGCGAACATAAAACTGAATTTTAATTTTAGTTTATAAGCCTTTTACGAAGGTGAAAACTGTTCAGGCAAATCTTGGAATTTTTCTTACTTAACAATATGATTAATCTCTCACTTAACAATATTACTTTCATTTAATTACTTATTTTCAGACAGTCAAAACTTCAAACTCACTATTGGAAATTTTTCAACCATTTGTTTCTTTTTTTTTCATCAAAAAAAATTACGAAGGAGTTTCAGAAATGGGAAAAACTGTACTGCATCAATTTTGCAGTGGAGTCAAATGAAGAACTAAATTCTCTCCAGGAATTTATGAATATTTAAAGAATGTAAATCCCTCTTATTCCCTATATGTAGGTGAAACTCACTGACATCGATACACAGAAACAAGAAAAAGGGAAGGTACCACTTGAATATATTTCAAGAGGATCGATTTTGAAATTAAATTTTCAAGTGCTTTGAAATAAATCGGGATCATTAAAATTGACAGACGTCTCTTTAACGTCCTATCACTTCTTCAGAATTGATTCTTTTTCTGGTGTCTTCTCTTCACCAAGTATTGATCGATGAGAAGGGGTGAAGAAAAATTATTTCCAACAGCTATTTCGAAGAATACGTTTTTGGTTTGTAATTTTCTCTCGTTTAATATGTTGATTGACGGACAATGTCATTTTTTTATTCTTAAATTTATGATCAGTTGGCTTTTTACCATTCTTAAGTGTATAAGTTGCTTTAATAACTGTCTATGTACTTCATCACGGAATCTTTTATGTTTTATAAGATTAAGCTGTAGTTTAATAATATGATAAATTTTATTTACTTGAATTTCCATAATTACTTCTAATTGGCAATGAATTACTTTAGAAATAATTTTTTGCATGCTCATTTCATGAGCATACGCCCTTTGTTTCGTAAAATCAAATTAAAGACCAGAAAATGTTGTATAAGAACACCTCTATAAATATAATTACGTTATTTTTGATTGTTTGATTTTCCATATTCACACACACATTCATCATATTTTTTCATATTTATATTTTTTATTCACTTCTATAATTGGTGACAGAATTTAAACAGCTTAAATTTAACAATTTAGCTACTTAAATTACAACAACGATTAACAGCGTTTTTAAGAACTTAAATTTAAAATTTTGATAAAATAATTAGGAACTAATTTAGTTTTATTTAATGTAAACCATTATTTTCTGAAGTCAAAGCAAGACTTAAAAATTTGGCTGGAAAAATCTTAATAAATTCGTACGTATAATTGCATCAAGTTTTGCATCACGAGTCAGATATTTGAGTATTTATGAATTACACCGTAGATCAATTTCGTCAATTCAAAAAACTTCACCAAATGCCACAATGTGCAATCAGTAGTGGAAAACCATTTCCGTGCATGTTCTAATACTACAATAATAATAATGGCATTTGGTAACATTTTTTGAATATCTTTTAACTGATGTCTTATAATTAAGCGAAATTATTATGTTGTATAATACGCTTGTACCAAAAAATGTGCAAATTTTTAATGTTTAATGAATAAATAGGCTTAAAAATGATTATTCTTTTAGTGATTTTTAAACTTACACTTTCTTAACTAATTTTAAAAAAATGCTTCAAGCTAATTTTCGGACAGAATATTAACTGGCTATGTTTGATGGATACTTACTTATTTCACCATCAACCAATTTTGGAAGTTTAAAAGACATCGATACATTCTGTCTTCATTATTACTGTTATTGTGTGTGAACATGTGCCGTGAAGGTTTTCCTCTATTAGCTGCACATACACAGTGCAACTAATAGAGGAAACACACAGAGCATCTAATAGAGGAAAGACACGCACAGTACTTGGCGACGTCTTTTGAATTGATGAAATTGGTGACTGTATAATATGGAAATACCGTTTGACAATAAACTCTTAATGCTTGATGGTATTTACGTATTATCGCAACCGTATTGGCGAAATTATATGAAACGAAGCACATGGTTACCAATTTAGCGCATATGACATATACAAAATCGGGATTGCCAACGGCGATTTATCTTGAACGTTGTCACTGTTGCTATAGTACTTATCTGCTTGTTAAAATTGAAATGTTTGTTAATGACTATTATCATCTCCAACGTCGTATTTCTACGTAATGTAGAAAGTATATTCCTGAAAAAAACTTTTTTTATATGTTTAATACTAACTTAGTTGTAATTTTTAAGAAACAGATTAAAGAATTTACTGAGAAGTTTATTATTATCATTAAATATCTAGAGATTTATTTTTAAAAAATGAAAAACTTTCGTTCTATCATTTACAAGTAATATGTAAAAAATGTTTAAATAAATATATTCGGCTTAATTGTAAACCACTGAGTAAACCAAGATCGGTTTTTTTCTTGGTAAAATAAAATTTTTACGAAGAAAATCATGCTCTTCAGCATCGTGTATTATTGTTGTTTTTGTGCTTTAATGAATAGATAAAAAACTATATATATATATATATATATATATATATATATATATATATATCTAAAATATTTTAAAATATTTAAAAAAATTCCAAGATTTTGTTTAACTAGCATTTTTGCGGTAAAATCTCGTGATGATAGAAACATTAGTAATATAAATTCATAAGCTAGAAAGGCAGTAGAAGGAAATAGTACAAAATATAAATATTTTTTTAAGAAAGATTTAATCCTGTGCAGAATAAAGTACGAATATTAAAAATACTAAGTAATGTGAATATAGTCTAAGGAAACATTGTATAATGAAGATTTCTAAAAAGAAATGGAATAGTCTCTTCTTTAGAAAAAAAATCATCACTTTTCTCCCTTTTGTGTGTGAATACTTTTAGAAGCAAAATACTCTCTTAAATTGGAAATAAAATAAAACACTCCTCTCATTTTGCATTAAGAATGTTTAAAACAGAATAAAATAGTTCCTTGAAAAATTTGTTCTCTCTCAATGTTAACTTTACCACGTACTTCAAAAAGTTTACTTAAATAATGACAAATGTTGAGGCTTTTTTTTTTAACTTTAGAAATCTAATGACTGAAATTTTAAACATACTTGGAATAGCAAGCATGAATAAAGAGAGATCGCAAACTAATTTATTTCTAATTATATTACTAGATTGTGATTTATTATTTTTATCTAACAAATGAGAATAAAATGAGGATAATATATTAAACAGTTATTAGAATCTCGTATGTTGACATTGATTAATTAATTGCCTGTGACTTCACTTGATCTCTCAGTAATTAATTAAGAATAATTCCTCTGAAACAGAAAAATGAGACATTATATATCTGAGCGTTTGGAAAGCGGAAAAAATGAATTATTGAATTAAATGGAGATACTACGAAAATATTATTTAAACTTAATATGAATTTAAATTCCTTGCTTTTTCAAGGCAAAAAGGATATATGCAGATGTGTTCCAAGAATAATTATTCAAGAACACACTTATCTATCTTATTAATCATTAATTTCTGATTTATTTGTCAAATTTGTATTGATTTTCTGAATAGGCTTTGGCAAATTATACTTTACGCTACTGAATTCTGGATCCCCCTATAAAAAAAGTGGCATTTTTCTGTAGAGTTTTGTTTCCTTAAATCTAATGACAGGACCGCTTTTCCACATAGGCACACTTTGCATGTGCCTAGGGCGCAGAATTTTTGGGGACCTAAAAATGGAGAGGGAGAAAAAAAAAACTTCTTAGCGAGTCATGAGAGACCCATTTTTGCTCTTAAGAGATTAAAGATTGAAATGCGATCTACTGTGGAAAATGAAAAGCTTAACAGTTTGATGTTGCTATGCACTCAAAATGATATTACCATGGAAATTGATTTCAACGATGTTATTAATGATTATGTAATGATCAAAGTTCTAAAACCCCTTTCTTTTACCAGTACAATGTAAGTGACTTAACTAAGAATAAGGATGTCTGAAAAAACACACACACACAAAAGATAGTAAAGCGTTTTGAAAAACATGATAACTATCAAGTTGAAAACAGTTCATACAATAAAATAACTCCATACTGTAATTGCAAACGTTTTCATTAATTTAGAATACTAACTTACAAAAGGGTGGATGGTTCATGATGTCGTAAAGTAAGAAATGTGGGGCCGCGGTAGTTCAAGGATCAAGGGGCCAGTGTGTCATGAATTCAAGTCTAGTATCACTGAATACCCGCCGTGTAGAGAGGGTGTGATGTACGTTAAATCTATTGAAACTCAGACGTCCACTCGTTGGTGTTCTTTGGAAGTTAAGAGAGGGTAAACTGCTCATGTGTCACCCACGTTACTTGACTATGGTTCAAAATGGCGAGGTCCGTCGTCAAAAGCCCTCGAGTAACTTACTAGTGCGACGTTAATATTTACTCACTCATTAACTTTCCTTACGGTTGCCAATCCTGGACAAGGTGGGTCCATAGGTGGTGGATGACGGAAAGACTCTCCTAACATCAAAAACAAAGAAAGTAAAGAGTAAAAGAGACCAAAACTGGCAAGGTAAGAACTGAATGAGGTGTGAGTGCTCTAGAAATATGGGGGAGGTTAAAAAGGTGACGTGCCTGTGGCACTGAGGAGGTTGTAAACGGCCCTGTCTAATGATGTGTATTCTGAAACTTAGTCATTCTAAAAATTTAAGAACATTTTGTTCTCTCTTTTCATTTTTACTGATTAGCATTGAAAAAAAAATCACATGAAATAAAATTTAAAAACATTAAACGACTTTGATTAATGTTGTGAGCATGTTGTAATTATGTGTATATTCATTCTACTGCAGTCCTAATTATCATTATAATAAGTGAATTACTTGCTCTAGTTCATGAATGGCCAGCTGCCTTTGTATCCATTCGTAGATTTGAGTTTTTACGCCTTCATTTGCGATTTTAATCACTGGCTTCTTACCGAGCTTAAAACATTAAGAATTAAATAATTAAGTTATTTACGAGGGCTGTTTTGTAAGGAGCACACAAACACAAAAAATGTAATGAAAATTACATTGGTTTGAATTTTGATTTTCTCTTTTGAACAAAAGGATTACCTTCAACTCAATAGCCTTCTTCTACGCTAACTTACAACGCTCTCCTTAAATACCTTATCTACTTTACGTATTCCATTTTCTTCTTTTAGAGCTGATTCAACATATACGCGAATTTACAATCCCCAAAACGCCTAAGAGTATTAGTGGAAAGGTGCCGTAAAGATTCGTCACAAATTGTCTTCTCTTTTTTTAAGACAACGAATTTTACTTCCCCAGTACAGCAATCAAGCGTTTCTTTCTGATATTAGTGATCACATTGCGTAGCATTTCCTCCAACCTTTGCAGTTAGATTTTTTTAGGTAAATTTATTTGCTTTAACTTCTTAGGATCATCGAAATAAGTACAAAATATCTGAAACTGATTTAATGGTGTTCTTTTTAAGTGACGATTGCAAGAACGAAAAAGTAAAATAAAAAACAACCTTAGGAATTCTAATTCATATTTTTTATCTGCAGACAATTGGATATCTTAGTACTAGATATTAATAATAATGCAAAACATCCAACATTGCTCCTTGTTCGTATATTTTTTCACTTACTTATTGAGAATTTTAGAAAAACTATTCTTGCTTTAGAACAGAGGTGCCCAACCAAATCGGTTGGTGGGACACATAAAAATTTACTAAACTGAGGTGTGCCGCACATATAAAAATAAAAAAAAATATTCAAAATATTTTACTAGGTGTACAACTTTGCTTCCGCCGTTTTTTTCCGAAATTCGAGGCTTTATTGTAAAAAATTGATTATACATTTATGATTCGAAGTATTGTCCATCACCGGCCACTACTTTCTCCCATCTTTCGGGCAGCGCACGAATCCCGCGTTGAAAAAACTGGTCATCTTTTGAAGTGATCCACGAATCGTTCCAATTTTTTACTTCTTCATAAGACCGGAAGTGCTGGTCAGCCAGGCCGTGTGCCATTGATCGAAAAAAGTGATAATCCGAGGGAGCAAGGTCTGGAGAATACAGCGGGTGGGGTAGGACTTCCCATTTCAACGTTTCCAAGTATGTCTTGACCACTTTCGCAACATGGGGTCGAGCATTGCCATGCTGTAAAATCACTTTATCATGTCTCTCGTTGTATTGCGGATGTTTGTCTTTCAATGTTCGGCTCAAATGCATTAATTGCGTTCGATAACGGTCGTCTGTGATTGTTTCAGTCGGTTTTAACAACTCATAATACACTACGCCGAGCTGGTCCCACCTTGAACCGTGAATATTCAGTTTGGCCGTCGACGTGGAAGCATGGCCGGGATATCCCCATGATTTTCTGCGCTTGGGATTATCGTAACGAACCCATTTTTCGTCCCCAGTCACAATGCGATGCAGAAATCCCTTCCGTCTTTGCCTTGCAAGCAGCTGTTCACAAGCAAACAAACACCGTTCAACATCTCTCAGCTTCAACTCGTACGGCACCCAATTTCCTTGTTTCTGAATCATTCCCAAGACTTTCAGGCGTTTTGAAATGGCTTGTTGCGTCACTCCCAATGATCCTGCCAATTCTTGTTGCGTTTGACACAAGTTTTGATCAAGTAATGCCTCCAATTCTGCATCTTCGAAACCCTTCTCTCTTTCACCGCCATACTGGTCTTCGACGTCAAAATCACAGTTCTTGAAGCGTTGAAACCACTCTCGGCACGTTCTTTCACTAATAGCGGCCTCACCATAAGCATTCGATGAGCCTCAGCCGCAGATTTCTTCATATTAAGGCAGAAAATTAAAACCTCCCTCAAAGAATTTGGCTCGTAAGCTGACATGTTTAATCGAGAATAACTTTATGATGCAGACACAAATCGACTAATTTTTCGATGGCGTTATCTTTACCAATACCTAAACTTATTGTATGACATCTACGTACTATTTATTTCGACTTCCACTTACCGCTACAGCCATCTATCAAAAACGGCGGAAGCAAAGCTGTACACCTATCACTATCGTACAGCATTCAAAATATGATACAATCAACATTCAATTATTGATATGATCAAAAAACACCAAGTTTACCTTTTACTGGATCACAATCACAACAAAGTTGAAAGTCGACCGATTGCACTTGTTGGTGGAAGAATATCTCATAACCTACAAGGTTCTTATCTACAGTAGATTTATGCTGCCATCTGAGGTTACGTAGTATAACAACTATGTGCGTAACATCTTCACATTTTATACTTGTGTTACAGTATGTTTGCTTAAAATTGATTTAGATTTTCAAAATTTTTATTTCAAATGCAAAAAAAGCAATTAAGTAAAGAACAGCTTTGTAATTATTACACTGTTTGTGAAAAAAAGTTTTTTTTCTGCCCGATAGCCAAATGTTTAGTTTCTTATTGTATGATATTAATTATTGCACCGGGATTAAATATATATCATAAAATGAAAAAGTTACATAATTTCAGAAGGTTAAAATATTAAACCTTTTTATTCTGCTGCGGTAATTATCTTATATTTCGACTAGCTGATCTGATAGTCCTGAGGCAACTAATTAAATTCATCATCGGATTCTTTCATTGCCAAATAAAACAAGAAAAAGACTACTAATCTGAACTTAAAAATATAGACAAATCATTTCTGACAAATAGAACTAAATACACTACTCCAGTGCTTCTCAAACTTTCAATACTGTGACCCCCTTTTCAATCACAATTTTTATCGCGCCCCCCTTATACATTAATAATGTACTGAATGCAATAATGATGCACTTTGACGCTAAAGCAACAATCTTTATTATAAACCGTACAAATTCATGACATGAGTATTACATTTCGTACGTGTTACTTTTGAGCAAAAAAAAAACATTAAGTGATAGGATAATTATATTATGTTATTTTTCCTTCCTCTAATTTTTAAATTGGAACATATCGCAAAATGCGGTGGTTGCTTAGAAGACAAAATATAGATATCAGATAAATGTAGAAAAAGAACTGAGAGGGTCAATTTCTAATCATAAGCATTCCTTTGAAAAACTTTGCTCTGTAAGATAAGCCCATGGAAGTCGCTAATACTTATTAAACTTGTTCTTAATTTAGTATTAATTAATTAGTTATAGTATACTCTGTGCAGCACTGATACATTAAAAGTATACCAGCCGAAGTCCCTGCTCTTTGCACAAGTTCATTTATAAGAAAATAAAACATTATTGATATAATCCCTTAATTGTAAGGAGAGTAAAGCCAAGTGTGCGACAATGTTTACAAAAATGTAAAATGATTTTTTTTAAATGATTGTTCAAATTATAATTAGTTTTAAGCGAACTGTAATTTTATGTCTGAAAGAATTAGCATTTAGAATTGATGTTGAATAATGAACAATAAAAAAAATTCTGATGAAGAATAATTGTATTATTTTTAATATTTAAAGCGAAAAGACTTCAACATGTTTTAACCCTGGAGCAGGCGCGCACCCGATACTAATGGTCGAGTGAAGTTATTGAGTCACCTCAATCCTTTTTTTTTGTAATTATTTTTATAGTACACAATAAATATCGTAAATCCAGTGAATAATTTAATTAAGAGAAAATATACTCACCTACTTTCAAGGACACAGAAAACATTTCGGAAAAAAAGTTATCACACCGGGAACTCAGACAGAACAAGTACCTTAAGATCGTACAAAAAAAAACGTCTGTCACTCCCAAAAAAGAGGGAGATATGTGACAAATATATTTTAGTTCACATTAAGATTGTCAAACAGGAGGATAGTGTGTCAGGGCCATGGTAACTGTTACGACCCGCATGTGCAGAGGGCGCTAGTAGTCCTCCTTGTTTACATTTCGTCAGTATGCTTGTAATGCGTCCTCGGAGCGGACGTACCTACCGTCCTCAATAAACAAACATTTTTAAAGTATACAGTCCACGCCTTTTGCTTGAGCAGTCAAGTTATACATAACTCAAAGTCTGCTCATAATCCGTTATAGACATTTCTAGAATAACCACACCATTTGTGGTTAAAATCAGAGCTATCGACCTCACCCAGTTTTGTGGTCTGTGTCGAGCCCGAGCGAAAATTCAAAATGGCTCCAAAGGAACTATCAGAACTCACCGTGTTTAACAGAAGGAAAGCACATCTGCTCGGTCAGATCACACGCATTAGAAACTCCTTGGAAAATGTGGATTCACCATTGAATCAAGTTGAAATAAGAACTAAACTCGCATCGCTTTCTGAAGTGAAAGCAAAAATAGACAAACTTCGGACCGAAAGCTACAGGATTCTTTCGGATGAAGTGCTCATGGATTTCGAGACCAGTTTGGACACGATGGAAGTGGACGCAGATAATTTAGAGGTGAGTCTCAATACCTTACTTGAATCTTCTAATGTGGATACCTCTAAATTATCTGTGAAAAATGATTTTGCTAATTACAATGTGAAACTGCCATCCATTAATTTACCGGAATTTTCGGGACAATATATTGATTGGTTGCAATTTAAATCCCAATTTGTATCATTAATTCATGATAACGCTTGTTTATCAGACTCGCAAAAACTATATTATTTGCAATCTGCTCTGAAAGGCCATGCAAAACAATTGCAAACAGTAAACGATTCTTACTCATCTTTATTTGAAGCTTTAGAAGGTAGATACGAAAATTAAAGATTAATTGTAAATAGTCATATTGCTGAACTTTTAAATCCTAACAAAATAAAATTTGAATCTGCTTGTCATCTCAGTTTAATAGATTCAATTCAGAGTCATCTTAGAGCCTTAAAACAACTAGAATTAGAACCTAACGCTTTGTGTGAGTCAATGTTAATTTTTGTTATAACTCAACGTCTAGATGATGAATCGCGTAAACAATATGAAATGGAATTACATTCTAATGATTTGCCTAAGTGGAATAATTTTTTAGACTTTTTAATAAAAAGGAGCCAAGCCTTAGAAAACGTACAAAGAAATTCTTCGTTGAAAAACAAGAACGAATATTCTCCAAAATTCAGATCATTTGTCGTGAAAAGCAATGAAAAAACCTGTCCGTTATGTCCTTCAGAGACACACCCAATTTTTAAGTGTAAAATGTTTCACGAGATGTCTGTTCAAGAAAGAAGCAACAAAGTGAGATCCTTAAACCTATGCTTTAATTGTCTAGGCCATCACCTTATTAAGAACTGTTTAAAACTGAACAGGAAATGTAGGGTTTGTAATGCGAACCACAATTCTCTTCTTTGCAAAACAAGTGTTCCCCGACAGATAAACAGAAACCTCCCCTCTCCACAGAGTTCATCAGGTGTCATTTATGACCCGAGTCAAGCCAATGTAATAAATCCTCAAACCGCGACGTGTCTTTACAATGAGAGTGGGGAGAAATCCATTTTGCTTTCAACCGCGAAGGTCAAAGTTCAGAGTGCGACAGGGGCTTGGCTTGTAATGAACGCGATCCTCGATTCAGGGAGCCAGAAATGCCTTTGTAGCTTGGAAGCGTCAAATTTCCTCGGGTTGGAAAAATACTCTATGAATTCAACTATTGTAGGCTTGAATGGAGCTTGCATTTCTGTGAGGAAAAGAATTTCCGCTGAAATTTCGAACGAAAGTTCATTTAAAAGAAAACTTAACTTTCTCATAGTCCCTAAAATTACTGGTTGCGTTCCTACACAGCCATTGGATTTAACAAAAATAAAATTGCCTCCAAATATAACATATGCAGATGCGGAATTTAATATTCCCAAACGAATTGATATTCTCCTGGGAGGTGAAATATTTTATGAATTATTAAAAAGTAAACAAATAAAATTACATGACAATTCAATAATATTGCAGGACTCCGTATTTGGTTACATTGTAACAGGTTCCATTCAAAACGAACCATCGAACTATTATTTTTGCAATTTCATCCAAGATCAGGTTGATAGAAATTTAACAAAATTTTGGGATTTAGAAGCAATAGGAATTAAAGCAGAGTCTAGTTGTGACCCAGACGACCAAGCCATGCAACATTTTAAATCTTCAGTACGTTTCAATAGTGGTCGTTATGAAGTTGGGTTTCCTTGGAAGGGCCATACACAAGAGTTAAATGACAATTTTTCCGTAGCAGAAAAATGTGTAAAATCCTTAACAAGAAGATTCATTCGTGATCCAACTCTGTACATACAATATTCCGAAATTTTGAAAGAATATGAATCTCAAGGAATAATTGAAAGGGTTTTAGAAACTGAAAAACCAACTGATAGAGCAGTATTCTATTTACCGCACCAAGCGGTCTTTCGCCAAGAAAGCCTAACTACAAAAATGCGCATTGTTTTCGATGCAAGTTCCCATGAAGATGGACAACCATCTCTTAATGACTGTATATGGTCAGGTGAGAATTTAAACCCAAATATATTCCACCTGATAATTTCTTTTCGCTTGAACACGATTGCTATCACCGCAGATATAGAACGTGCATTCTTGCAAATCTCATTACGTGACGAGGACAGAGATGCAGTTAGATTTTTTGTTTCCAGACATTAGATCAAATCAAACAGATCCCTACAAGTTTCAAGTGTATAGATTTAAGCGTGTGATGTTTGGAGTCAACGTAAGCCCCTTCTTGCTCTCCGCAACAATTAAGCATCACATCGAGAATTACCGTGAGCAATATCCAGCAGCAACTGAAATGCTTGACACTTGTCTCTATGTTGATGACGTAATCAGTGGTGCTGATGACATCTCCCAAACCTTAAAAAGTATCAAAGGATGCTGAAACAATCATGAAGAATGCCAGCATGAAATTACGCAAATGGAATTCAAATGATCAAACATTGATGAGAACTTGGGAAAGGGAAGGCCTTGAGACACATCCTCGTCACCCGGACGACAGTTCCAAAATCCCTTCGTCAAAGGTTTTAGGGATACCATGGGATGTTGTCCACGACTATTTTACAATTGATGTTAAAGGACTTCTGCAATTGGACACGTCAAAACCCATCACAAAAAGAATTGTGCTTCAATCAGCTGGGAAAATATACGATCCAGTTGGGTTCTTGTCACCCTACACGATTAGGCTCAAATGCCTATTACAAGAACTTTGGCTACGGAAGTTATCCTGGGATGACGAGCTACCGCCAGATATTCATGCAGTATGGTCACAATGGTGGTTAGAACTTCCATTTTTATCAGAGTTAAAGATTCCGCGAAAGATCCTCGATTCCAGTGGAGATTCAAGTGAAGTCCAAATCCATACCTTTTCTGATGCCAGTCAAAAAGCATATGGAGCAGCCGCCTTCTTGAGAGTCAAGCACAAGGACAGAGTCAGCGTTGATCTTGTAACATCCAAGAGCCGTGTTGCACCTCTGAAAAGGTTATCCCTCCCTAGATTGGAACTGATGGGCGCGCTCTGCTTGCTGCACGCTTAGCAAAGGAAGTCAAGAAAATCCTAGATCAGAAGTGTTCAACCAGAGCCTTTTCTGGACGGACTCTCAGGTCACCTTACACTGGATCAAAGGGCCAAGCCATAGATGGAAACCCTTTGTTGCGAACAGGGTTCGCGAAATCCAATCCCTCACCGATCCTAACTCGTGGTTCCACTGTTCCGGCAAGGACAACCCAGCAGATCTACTTACGAGAGGAATCAGCGTAGACGCTCTTACAACCAACTCAAGTGGTGGAATGGATCCTCGTTTCTACGTCAAATTGACTTCCAGACCAAAGGACTAGATGAAGCGATCCCAGAAAGAGTGTATTTAAAGGAAATGAGAAAGAACTCAAATCCAAAAGAGGACATTTCCTTGACATTGACAGTGACTAAAAACAATTTCCTTGAAAACATTATTGATATTTCAAACAACTATGTAAAATTAATTCGTGTTGTAAGTTTTCTTTACAGATCCATACACAACTGCAGAACCAGAATTACAAAGATAAAGGGACCCCTTACTTCACAGGAGGTAAGTCATGCTGAGAACTGGCTGATCCACTCATTGCATGAAAGGGAGTTCTATGAAGAAATGCGCAAATTGTTGGCAGGTGAGCCTATTCCTATGAAAAGCAAATTAACTCCACTTAATGTTTTTCTTGATGAGAGCAACATCATTAGAGTAGGAGGCAGACTTGCCAATTCAAATTTAAATGAGAAAGCTAAATTTCCCATGATTTTACCTAGTAGAAACGTTTTAACTGATATTATATTGAGTCATTATCATAAAAAATATTTGCATGCAGGACCCCACTCACTTTTATATCTTGTTCGTCAAAAATTCTGGCCACTCAATGGCAGAAATAACTGTCGTAGAATTATTCATGAATGTGTGAATTGCTTTAAGAACAAGCCCATCACTATGAATCAAATCATGGCTAACCTACCGAGATATCGTGTAACACCGAATTATCCCTTTAATGTCACGGGCGTTGATTTTGCAGGCCCATTCTTCATTAAGTTTAAAAATCAAAGAAAAGGGGCATTAAATAAAATTTATGTAGTAGTCTATGCATGTTTATGTACAAAAGCAATTCATTTAGATTTTGTGACAGATCTCACATCCCAAGCATTCATTGCAAGTTTAAAACGTTTTTTTTTGGTAGGAGAGGAAAGTGTGCAAAAATCACCACCGACAACGCTAAAACATTTGTTGGCGCAAATGCCGAAATTAAAAAATTGTTCAAAATGATTAAATTACCTGATCACACATTAGCAGAATTTTTGACAAATGAATCGATAGAGTGGAATTTTTATCCCACCCAGGTCCCCAAACCATGGAGGGCTATGGGAAGCAGGAGTAAAGGCATTTAAATTCCACTTAAAAAGAGTCGTGGGGAACGCACATTTAACTCTCGAAGAGTTCATCACAATACTTTGTGAAATTGAGGCTGTGCTAAATTCCCGACCACTCACTCCTTTGACGTCAACTTTCGATGATTTCGAAACACTGACCCCTGGACACTTCTTAGTAGGTAGACCCCTAACATCCATAGTTGAACCGCAAATAACTAATATAAACGAGAATCAGTTGTCGAGATGGGAAAGAGTAAAAAAAAAATTACCCAACATATATATAAGATTTGGAAACGCGATTATTTGAATAATTTACAAGAACGTCACAAGTGGAAATTTAACAAAAATAATGTTTCTGTAGGAACCTTAGTTTTAATCAAAGATGAAAATCTTCCTAGTACGAAATGGAGTACCGGAAGAATAACTGAAATTTTTCCTGGCACCGATGGTAAAGTGCGAGTTGTGAACCTGCGTATGCCAAACGGAAATATATTAAAAAGGACAATCAGAAATCTTTGTATATTACCTGTATGAATTTTGTTATTAGTAATTATTGTATGTGTATAAATTAACTTCAATCGTATTTAAGTATCATAAAATGTATTGTGTATTTTTCATTTAAGTACTGTAAATATTGTGTATTTTTCATTTAAGTACTGTAAATATTGTGCATGCCTTTTTGCTTTGCAAATATTGTGTATTTTGTATGTAAGTATCGTCAATTGCATTATGTATTTGTATTGAAATTTCATTTCAATGGCGGGGACTCTGTTACGACCCGCATGTGCAGAGGGCGCTAGTAGTCCTCCTTGTTTACATTTCGTCAGTATGCTTGTAATGCATCCTCGGAGCGGACGTACCTACCGTCCTCAATAAACAAACATTTTTAAAGTATACAGTCCACGCCTTTTGCTTGAGCAGTCAAGTTATACATAACTCAAAGTCTGCTCATAATCCGTTATAGACATTTCTAGAATAACCACACCATTTGTGGTTAAAATCAGAGCTATCGACCTCACCCAGTAACAATTAAACAATTTTGCCAGAATTACCGATTTCGGGCACTCTGTGCCCGGCGTGACCGCTCCCGGATTAAAAGTGTATTTATTACAAAATGGATGTTCTAAAAAAGTTATGTAAAACCTTTTTTCATTATGCTTGGCTTAGTAATCCTTCAAACTTCCCTAAATGAAAAAACAAATACATAAGAGCAGGGACGTAACTAACCGTACAAGTAAGCTCGAAGGTTAAACCGCAGCAAATACATTCTGCCGCCTACAGCTGAGGGCAATAATATATAACAGTGATGAACTTTTTATCTACATAAAAATTTTTTTGATTATGGCTCTGGATTTAGACTTTCCTCTAAAATAGTAGCATTTTCACTTTGCAAAGAAAACGTAATAAAAAAATCTCTCATCATGGGATTACAGCAAATCGAATAAAACGTTTTTTATTTGGTTATAGTATCAAAGATAGCTAAAAAATGAGGTTTTGAAGTAGAAGCTTTTATTTTTGATGATGTAAAATCGCAGATAATATATATATTATTTCCGTGTAAATGTGTATATTTGTATGTCAAAAATTTTTATGTTTTACTTCATTCTAGTAAATAAATTTTTTTAAACTTCTATTTTCGATATGCTCGCGCCCCCCTAGGGGGCGCGCCCCACAGTTTGAGAAACACTGCACTACTCACTCAACGAAGTTCTCGTTGAAAGTGAAATAACACACCCAAGCTCATCTGCTTTCCTTCATCCATCAACACCTGTTATTACAATTGCTTGGAAGTCAAATGAAGGAAAAAACTTATTTCGGTAAAATCTGCATGGAGAGAGGTGGGGGTGGGTCCAAACACGATTCTTTCGATTCAACCAACTGTAGTCCAAATGTCTAAAATAATATAGACAGAAACTTCAATTGGGCCGCGGGTTGGGCATGCCTGCTTTAAAAGCACAAATATAAATTACCTTTAGGCATTCTGACTTCACCTTACTTCGTTTAAATATTCATGTCTACATCCTTATGATGAAAAATCCACAATGCTGTGTTCTATTGTCATTTATTAATTGGCTTGAAAAGCAGTTCTTTTCCTTTGGCTATCTTGGTTTTTTTATCGATTCATTATTTGTTAATTAAATAAACGATTAACTATTATTAACCTCAACTTCAGGCTTAAACAATTTGCTACAATTAAGTATTCAAATAATTAAAACGTGAGTTATTTTTTTTTAAATAAATTGAAAAATAAAAATATTTATAACATTTTCTTTTTTTAATTCTGTTTGACCTTTATTTAAGGAATTTTTCTTTTCTTCCGAATGAAATGAAGGTAAAAATTTCTTTTTAACGAATAATAAACTGCGAATTGACGAATTATTTCAACAGCTGAAAAAGGTGTTATTTCATTATTTTGGATTAGAAAACTTGGATTTATTTTCAAATGACATTCGCTTTTGAACGAAACAGAAAAAAATTTCTTGCAGCAAAAAATTTTGAACATAAAGAGTTCAGACCATTATTAAACTTAACGATTCTGATGAGTCGCGAGTGTAACTTATCACGGGAATGTTTAATGAGACAGGAAATTCCTTTTTTATCTTATGCTGAAGCCAATGAATAGCGATTCTGATGCAGAAATTGATAAAGAAACTCCTGTCAAAACTTTAACACTTTCTAATGCTTTATATTGTTTGGAACAGAAAAGACATACTTTACGCAACAGTATGTAAATGACGCAGTACTTTCTTTGTATAAAGTCGAAAAAGAACTCTTTCGAGTCAGGAATCAAACAGTTTATCAAACGTTTATTAGTCAATATTTTAAAATTTCCAATTAATTGGTTCGTATTAATTCGATAATAGTATTTTAGCTGCTGAATAAAAAGGTTGTAATTTCTGACTATGGATATCTTTTGTGTTGTTACTTATTACAGAATTTCCTTAAGTTAAGTCCAAAAATGTATTTATTTATTTTTGGCTCTCGAATAACTGACACTCGAATTCGGTCCTTAAGGATTCGAATCGACGAATAAAATGTTCGGATTCAATGAATTTGTTAAATCAGGGTTCCATTGTATGTATATTATGTAGTATATTTTGCTTATAAAATTTATATTTTCTTCTATCTATCTATCTCTCTCTCTCTATATATATATATAATCTAAATAGGTTTGAACAGAACAAAAAATTAAGGACATTGAGCTTCAAAGAAAAATACAGAAACAATGATAAATATCCATGTATGAACATTGCATTCCTTTAAGTGTCCATGCTTTTAATTGATTTCTTCATCATTTTTAATCGATTTCCGTACGGCTACTAATAGACGTACATTTTTACAGGCTGTAACAAAGGTCAAAGAGATAAGTGGAATTTTGCAACAATGATCAATAATTTGACATCATTTCTCCGATATCCCCGCACGGGGATTTCTAAATGGACATCGATTATCCATTAATATTCTGATAAATTCCTTGGGCATACAGAATGATGCACGTCCAGCCGCTAATGCATTTTTCCGAAGCGGTCACTAAAATTCTTTTTCATGAGCTGGTGGATTGCTAGAATCGGGCATTGCTGTTTGTACATCGTGCACAAACAGCGTCTGTGGTCATTTAAAGTAATTGCATTCTATAGGCCTCATTCATCATTCATAAACTATTCAGCGTCTGATTTTGTTCTCGTCTTTCATCAGAAAAGATGAGGAAAACAAATATGATATTCAAAATCTTATAACCATTTGTCCCTAAAATTGAAAATATTAGTAAATATTTCAATGAATAGAGTGATTTTTTACTTATGATACAATAATATATAATAATATTTATAAAAATGCAATCTGCTTTTAAAAGGAGCATGATATAAAATCTGAACATTTATATTTATTGAGAATAAATAATCAAATGCTCTTAAGCACTTCAAAATTTATTTGAAATACTCTCTTCCTTTCCCGTACTTTTTTGTTTACATATCCTATCATATATCTTATTTGCAATTTTATTTTTGACACAGGAGTCTTGATTTGTTTGCTCTCACAAGAAAGGCTGGTATAAAATTTGTAAAGATTTTATTGAAGTACTTTCCATCATAATTTTGGCTCAAGATATTTTTACTCTCTTAAATTTAATTAAAAATCCATTTGTACAATTAGAGTATATTGCATACATTATATAAATTATATGATATTATTTACAATACGTTTTATGCTTACAAGGAGAGGTCACGACTAAGGAAATTCATTTGGGATCGAGAATTGGTGTAATAGAAATACTTCTTTAGGGTGTTCTCCCCTCCATGTAATTCCACCGAATGACCAGTCAATTCGGAGGAATAAGCCTTCCAAATACATGCTTAGCTTTTATACAATTAAATTTTAATTTTCCGCAACGAGTTTCGTAGCTCGAATGGTAAATCGTCTACTTACTATGCGTGATAGTCGAATGATTACTTACTCGATTCCACGCAATCAACTTTTTTTCTTCAATTCATTTAATCAATTTTTTTAATTAAATAAATTCATTTATGAAAGATTTTTTAAATATAAAATAATAGTTTTTGTAACTATTTTGTATTTTATAAGTAAAAAAAAATTAAATTATAGAAATTAAATTATTTATTAGTAAAATTATTTAAAATTATTATTAATTAAAAATATTTTAAATAATTATTAAATAAAAATATTCTAAATATTTATTTATGAAAATTATTAATGTTTAATATATTAGTAAATTAATTATTATTTATTAAAATTAACTAATTAATTAATAGGTATCATAATTAATTAATTAATATTTATTATAATTAATTGTTATTTATTATAATTAATTACTATTTATTATAATTAATTGCTATTTATTATAATTAATTACTATTTATTATAATCAATTAATTACTATTAATTATGATTAATTAATTATTATTAAACATTATAATTAATAAGTATTATTATTGAAATTATTCTCACAATTATGATTTATTATTGAAATTATTATTAATTCATTGTAGAAATTATTTAAATAAATTAATTAAACTTATTTAAAAAAAATTTGAAATTAACTGTATATAAATTTATTTGAAAAGGACTTATTAAATATTTTATAAAATTATAAAATATTTAAATTAATACTATATAAAAATACATATTTTTATTATATTAATTATAAAATAATTAATTTAATATTAATAATATATTTTATAAATTGTTTTATATTATATATAATATTTTATTTAAAGTATATTGTATTTCATTTTATGAAACTATTTGTAACTAATTTTTTCGTAAAATATCATTTAATATATTTATATTACAGATTTTATTATACATATATTATTTATTAATATGAAATACATTTATAAAATTTAATATAATTATTTATATAATTATAGTTATTTTTTTTTACTTTATAAAACACAAAATAATTACAAAAAGTATCATTTAATTAAAAATATATTTAATAAACCCTTCATAAATAAATTTATTTAGTTTAAAAAATAATTAAATGGAAAAAAATGTTGATCTTGTGGAATCGAACCCTGACCTCGCGCATAGCAAGCAGACGATTTACCAATCAAGCTGCGAACTCGTTGGGGGAAATTAAAACTTAATTGTATAAAAGCTAAGCATGAATTCCGAAGGCTAATTCTTCCGAATTGACTGGCCATTCGGCGGAATTACATTGCGGGGTGAACACCCTAAATGAATACTAGTATTATACCAAGTCTCGATCCCAAATGAATTTCCTTAGTCGTGCCCTCTCCTTGTTAGATCCATTAGTTATGTAGCCATATGCAAATCATCTACTAAATTTCTCTTCTTGCAGAAAGCTGAAGTCGTAAAGCTGAACAACAAATAAATAAAAAAAATATATATATATATATATATATATATATATATATATATATATATTTACTAACATATATATATATATATATATATATATATATATACTAACATATATATATATATATATATATATATATATATATATATATATAACATATATATATATATATATACACATATATATATATATATATATATACTAACATATATATATATATATATGTATATATACTAACATATATATATATATATATATTTATATATTGCAATGGGAAAAATAGTACTGCAGACTTTTGCTAGAGTTTACATTTAGTTTTTGAACACCTTATGAAACACAAGAAATGTCAATGTTGAGAGATACAATTGATTATTATTATTACTTGAAAATAAAAAAAAATAACTAAACAAATAAAAGAATTAATTGAAGCATTTCAAAAGTTGTATGTTAAAAAGCTGAGAAATGAAAATAAAACAACAAAATGTCTGATTTGGAATTCGGTGTTGTATTGTGTGTTCATCATTTTTATTTTTAGGAGATTATTCATAAAAATGTGTGAAAAATCTAGATACAATATTATTTTGTTTACCATGCTAAAATATTATCAAGAAGTTATTTTTTTATATATGCTTATACGCTTACATTTTTACACATATATGCATCAATATCAAATGATACGACTGTATCTTAATAATCTTTCATGTGGTAACTATTTTATCATGAATTTCTATACACAAGTATAAATATTTAGAATTAACGTTGAAATATAAATCAAATTAATTTTTGCTTTCCATTTTATATCAACAAACTAATTCGTAGTAACATATTAAGACGTATAATACATTCTTTATTTTGAAATAAAAGAAGTATCTTAGTGATATGGTATCAGTTCTAATTAAACTTACGATAATCGAGACTCTCTTTATATATCAACCTGACATCACAGACCCCCGAGATTTTGAACACTCTTTCACAATGGCTTAACGGAGAACATTTGGGCCCCCCCGGCAAAGTCAGGTTTTTTGCCCCCAAACTGGATACTTGGTGACTATCACACTTTGGGCCCACTATAACCCTGGGCTCTCCCGCAATGTGGGGGGAGCGGAGGTGTACGTTACACCACTACCCTTCCCCCTGACTCCCAATTCATGGTATGTCATTTAAAGGTTCATCAATAATCTTGCCTCTGCTAAAGAGGTTTTTTTCCAGGTATAGAGAGAAGTTTAAGTGGGCATTACTTTCCAAGATGGCGACCGATTTAACAGCTGTCGAGTGATTTATTCTCAGTTTGGTTTGGCAATTCATCAAAACGATCATCAAGCAAGGCGTAGATTCGTCGAATGGGCAGAAAACGAGATTGCCGTTGTTCCCGATTTTCATAAGCGAATTTTGGTTAGCGATGAAGCGCACTTCTGGTTGAATGGCTACGTCAACAAACAAAACTGCCGCATTTGGAGTGAAGCTAATCCACAAGTGTATGTCGAAACACCGTTACATCCAGAAAAACTGACTGTTTGGTGCGTTTTATGGGCTGGTGGAATCATTGGTCCGTACTTCTTCAAAAACGATAAAGGCCACAACGTTACAGTCAATGGTGATCGGTATAGAGCCATGATTACTAACTTTTTCATTCCTGAATTGAACAATCATGATGTCCAGGAGCTGTGGTTCCAACAAGACGGCGCAACATGTCACACAGCTCGTGCCACAATCGATTTATTGAAAGACACGTTTGGTGACCGCCTAGTTTCACGTTTTGGACCTGTGAATTAGCCTCCAAGATCTTGTGATTTAACACCGCTAGACTATTTTCTGTGGGGCTATGTAAAGTCATTGGTCTATGCGGATAAGCCACAAACGCTTGACCATTTGGAAGACAACATTCGCCGTGTTATTGCCGATATACGGCCACAAATGCTGGAAAAAGTCATCGAAAATTGGACGTCCAGATTGAACTACATCCGAGCCAGCCGTGGAAGTCTTATGCCAGAAATCATATTTAAAATGTAATGCCACAAGACTATCTTTCGAATAAAAAAAATTCATGTCAATCGAATATTACATCGTTGTTTTTTTGCAATTTAAAGTTCTATACCTCTAAAGTTCTACCTCTCTTCGAAACGCCAAGCGACTTCTCAGGGACAAATTTCGATAGAAGAGAATTTCCACTCGTACAGACCCTGGCTGTTGGCAAATCTTGTTCTCGTCTGCTCGGTGGCCAAAGATGTGTCAACTTTCTGCCCTAGCTAGGGTTGAGGATGTGGCATGTTTCAGAGTCATCACCGGACATGTTTACCTGCAAGTCCATCTATTTTTGATTGCCGTGGCTGATTCACTGCTCTGCCCTCGCTGTATATCCGTGCCAATGACTGGGGAGCGTATATCCAATTGCCCCGCTCTACTTCATTTTCACTCGCAAGACAACTGAGGAGTTCTTCCTCCTTCTAGTGCGACACCTGCTTTATATTGGACTGCAAGACGTCTTATGTCCCAAAGGACGTTGGCAGGCGTAATTATTTAAAAAAAAATTTTGAATATTAATAGTTATAAAACAACCCACACATGTATTGGAATCAAAAAGAAATACGAGGCTGGATTCAAACGATCCTTGACTGAGCATATAATGTGAAAATGTTTTTGCAGTAGAGTGATTACGATAACGTTTATGTGTTACTGTATTCTTTCCAATTTGTAAAAGCGATTTTTTTCTGGTCGGTGGCTCACCATGGCATCGTTTTATGTAAGTTTATGCATTTATTAACCGGCGATTGAAAGAAATGACGCTTGCGGAGTGCTACGAAGACTGACGAAATGTTGAAGCATATGTACAGCTGTAATACATAATCGAAAACGCAAACTTTTGAGAGACATCGACGTTTCAGGGAATGTAGGAAAAGATTTGAAAAGCGCGGAACGTTCTGGACGTCCGCAGACTTCTTACACCGCTGAAAACATTGAAAAGGTATACGCGGCGGTACGTCAGAACAAGCTTCAAACAACGACGAGATAAAACTAAAAACAACCGTTATGTCACATCCTCTTTACTTCCCTGATTTAGTCTCTTGTGACTTCAGAATATTTCCAGAACTGGCACGTCAATTTCAGGGTCATCGACTCCAAACTACAAATGAAATTAAAAGTACATCGCAGGCTGAATTAAAGGACATGGCTAAAATTGGATTTCAGAAATGTTTCGATGACCTTTATAAGCGATATAGTAAGTATATTGTTGCTCAAGAGCCTTATTTCAAAGGAGAGTGTGTTTCAGCAATTTAACTGGTAATGTTTTCGAATTAGAAACTCAGTCCCGGAACTTTTAATTAGGGCAAACACCGTTTTTAAAATTTTCCGTCACCTTTATTGCTTCCTTGCCTGTAATGCTTCTTGTGACTTGTATGAAAATATTTTATCATTTTAAATATAAATGTTCACATCTCTTTTTGGGTCTTAAAGATTGTTTTACTTTTTTCCTAAGCCATATTATTTTTTAATAAATTTAAAAATTAACCTTTGCGCACCAGACTGCCCTTTCTAGCGTATATGCAAATTACAGATTCACTCCTTGAAATTACAATGCACGTTTCATTTTTCCTTTTGACGCTGACTAAGAAGCACGTTTGTTTGTATTTCGTTTATCTTTTTAACGTTACTTTTTTTGCTTACTTTTTTTTGTTCATATGGCATCGTCGTTGGATTTCAACGAAAGTGATACTGAATGAGTATATGTACCGGGAACCGATAAATATGACAGTGACTCTGATACGGATTTACCTATTTGTTATGAAGAAGATAAAGGATTGGAACATAAAATGACAAAATACTTGTGTAACGCATGTAGAAAAGCTTTTTGTTTCAAGGAACATTTCGGGGGAATTTCAAAATGAATTGTAATTTTAACTCTAATTTTGCTATTTTTATCAAGTTTTTGTAACTCAGGCATTTGGTAGCTTAACTTTTACAATTTCCAATAAAAGAAATTCTACCTTGTGACGGATCTATACGTGACCTTCTAACTAATCCTCTTGGGAATTCTTTGTACTGTCCATTCACGTTATTCACAACCAGCCCTACTTAAGAAATCGTGATATGCAAATTAATTTACTATAACTGGCGAGGTGTTCTAACTTTAGAAGAAGAAAGAACGGAGATATACTCTAAATAGATGAGATTGATATTAAAGGTATAATATTTGAAATATAGAGCTTTGATTATTAATAGAAGAAAACCCTGAAGTGACGATTGTTCACTAAGATTGGATTAAGATGAGATTAAATTCGATAAAAAGTAAGATCTAGAATTAAAAGAAGGATCCAGTTCGCTAGTCGACTAATCGCTTACGTGTTTCTGTCGTTGTTCCACTTTCCCATTTTGTTTCGCGATGTTCTTTGTGTTGAAATAAAAAGATTAAATTTGAAACATGTCGAGTTTTTCTTTCCTTCCCCCACACATCTAGATGCTCGCGAGAGAGATGCGGTCCTTTTACAACATTGAAATCTTGTAATGTTTATTGTGCTGTTTACATCGGTTGCACACCTAAACAATCCATGTTTCCGTATGAGGCAACAATAGGATTTTACCTAATATATTACAATATCCAGTGAAGGTTACATGGTACGCCAGGAGTTAATTGGATACATTTAATGAATTTCAGTTTTTTCCCTCCATTTGTTTAAATATCAACCAATGTACAAGAACTATGCGCGCATTTTCTGTATTTGAAATAATTTTAAGGGGTCATATACCTTTTAAAATTTCCTGAAAATTGATTTTTTTATTATTATTTTATTTTATATAGTAAACCTTTCTGAGTGTTCTAAAAGAAACCGCATGCAGATATTCCCAATAGAACGGACGTTATTAAGAAAATAAAAAGAGTAGAAAAGGCGATTTACATATTGTTTACATTTTGGCTCCAGGGTGACAGCTGTCATGTCGCTGGTGACAGCTGCGTTTCTCTGTTTCTAATATTTTCATTCTAATTATTATCAAATGCTTGAATCTAAGCCTCAAATATTATTATTGTTGTTCTGAATATTAACTACAACTTCTACTAACTTTATAAACTTCTACTTCTCTACTTTGTTTTGATAAAGTGAATCCTGAATTTATACTCGCTCGTTTTTGATTTTCATACCGTATCTTATTCTAAGATAAGTTTTAGGAAAAGTATTATTTTTTTATAAACTTTTGCAGGATGAATTCGACTGAATCTGCTAAAAGACCATCTGGTAAACGTCCTAAGAAAAGGAAGTTTACTGGTAATATGCATACGAGATGCAAAGCTGTACACAGTGTGGATGAATCACTAAACAACAGTGCATCTGGAAAAAAGATTCGGCTGCAAGATGTTGATTCATCTTTTATTGAACATGATGACTGTTTTGATGGCTATAGAGTGTTTCATAAAACTATCATGTTTACAAACATTCAAAACTTTGCTTCTTGCAAAAAATGTGGTGGTGATATTAAAACTATCAGAAAAATGTGTTAGAGGTTTGTCTAGTGTTTTTTCGATTGAATGCAAGAACTGTAAAGACTTGTGTTCGTTTAGAAATTCAAAAATGCTGGGTAAAAGAAAAAATATTCCAGAAATAAACAGACGTTTTGTATACGCAATGAGGACAATTGGACAGGGTCATGCAGCAATGACAACTTTCTGTGGTGTCATGGACTTTCCTCCTCCAGTTGCTGAAAAATCCTATAATAACATTATAAACAAACTACAATTGTGTAGTAAAGAAGTCGCAGAAGCTTCAATGCAAAGTGCAGCTTTGGAAGAGGTAAATTTAACAAATTCTTCCGATATAATAATTAGTGGAGATGGAACATGGAAAACCCGTGGCTATTCTTCTCGTGTTGGTGTGTGTGCTGTTATAGGAGACAAAACAGGAAAGTGTATTGATGCGGAAGTGATGTCTTCCTTCTGTAAAGGATGTGATTCTTGGAAACGAAGAAAGGGGTCACCTGCTTACAAAAAGTGGAAAATTCTTCATGTTAAAGAATGTTTGAAGAACCACAATGGTTCAGCTGGCATGATGGAGACTGTGGGAATGGTTCGTATATTTCAGCGTTCATTAAGTCAATCGTTCTGTGAGATATACATCTTACATCGGGGATGGCGATTCCAAAACATTCTCATCTATTACTGCATCCAATCCGTATGGAGAAGATATCACAGTTTCAAAAATTGAATGTCTTGGACATGTTCAAAAAAGAATGGGAACTCGTTTACGAAAATTAAAACAAATGAGCTCCAAACTCAGTGATGGGAAGTCGATTGGGGGAAAGGGAAGGTTGACCAACAGAATGATCGACTTAATTACAACGTACTATGGAAATGTGCAATCCGACAAAATAAAACATGCCTGTCAGATATGCGAAAAGCTGCTTGGGCTGTATATTTCCATATACGTTCAAGCGACGAAGAACCATTGCACAGTTTTTGTCCCGTAGGTCCTAATTCTTGGTGTAAATATCAAAATCAAGTAGTAGAGGGCAGTGTGGAAACTTTTAGACACAGTAACAAATTGCCAGTGGCAGTAATGGATGCCATAAAACCTGTGTTTAATGATCTATCACAACCTAAACTTCTACAAAAATGTCTAGGGGATATAACCCAAAATAATAATGAATCCATTAACTCATTAATATGGAAATTATGCCCAAAAACTTTAGGTTGTGGTAGAAAGATTGTTGATATATCTACAAATGAGGCAATTGTCATTTTTAATGATGGCAATCAAGGCAGACTAAAAATTATGCAATCGCTTGGTCTGACTGTTGGTCAATTTGCACATAAATTTGTTACACTTGTAGATATAAAAAGAATTCAGACTGCAGAAGTACATTTTAATCTCTCCGCACAAAAGAAGTACGACAGGCTAAAAGAATGCAATTTAAAACTACTTGTAAGAAATTAACTGAAAAAGAGGGAACATCATATGCATGTGGCGAATTTTAGCATTTTAGAATCATAGTAATACACTGCATTCATATCACAAATTGTTTAATATTTATAATAAGTAGTTGTTAATTAAGGTATTGATTGTTTTTAAGTAATATTTATAAATTTTTAACTTTATTTTGGAGAAATGTGTGGATCACTTTGTTGCATTTTGATTATTTTGTAGCTTTTGATATCGTTTCGATGCTTGTACTGCATTGGTATAATATATGTTTTTAGTTATAATAATTTTAATAAATTGAAGTTTATTGACTAAAAAAACTTCACATTAGTTTTAATTTAAATTTAGTTGTTGTTTGAGTAACCAGAATAATATATATATAAAACTGTGGTAAATTTTATGTTTTATGTCAATTTTCTCAGAACGTCATTTTTACTCATTACGCGCATGATATTTTCAAAACCGTG
Source organism: Trichonephila clavipes (assembly GCA_019973935.1). Classification (NCBI taxonomy): domain Eukaryota; kingdom Metazoa; phylum Arthropoda; class Arachnida; order Araneae; family Nephilidae; genus Trichonephila; species Trichonephila clavipes. The sequence goes on along the minus strand of BMAU01005115.1, from coordinate 10,114 downwards.
CCATGGAAAATGATAAAATTTTTACTGTAGATTCTGATCATATCTGTACTTAAAATAACGAACCAGTTTGAATTTTTAATGAAAAAATTTAAAATTACAAATATAAAATAGCAAAATTTTTTAAAAATTTTATAGTTAAATTTTAAATTGTTATAGTTTACTAAAAATTTTAAATCAGTGTTTCATGCTTCGTCATTTTAAAGATAACACAATTTCCAACATTGAGCAAAAATTTCATCAAAAAATATTGGTAACTTTTTTTATAAAGCTGCGCGTAATGCATATCACTTGCGAAAAGAAAACAAAAATTTCTTTTTGTAATTATCTAATTAAAAATTTATCCTGATTAGCACTGTGTTTGTTGGTTATGTTTTAAGTAAAGTAATATCTATTTGTTTATTCCTCCAAAATTTACATTCCAGGAAACAATAATAAAAAAATTATAGAGCTTTAAAGAGCTCACTATTTTTAACCATTTTCAATTTTTTAAAAGGTATGTGACCCCTTAAATAATTTCTTGATGCAGTTTGTATTAATAAATTTTAAAGATTTGTTCCTACTTATATATTTACATATTTTCTCTCTCCTTAAGTAAAAAGTTACCATAGCAATTTGTTTTGTGATACGCACTCTTATCCAAAAGTACTAGTTTAAATAAAATAGCACTATAAAAATTCAAAATATAAAAAATCCTTAGATTTTTTTAAAAAAAATATTTATAACAATATCAAAATAAATTAATCAAACTTCTTTCAAAAATCTTTGATGGTGGTTGTCCAGCATCTGTGCATTTAATTAAAAACTCAAGAGAGTAAAATTTAATAATATTTAAATGGAAACTCCTTGTTTAACAATAGAAAATATTCTCTCGATGATGTATTTGATTTCTGCACGAAGAGCTCAATAAAAGCTTTTAGAGAGGCATATCGTTATCTACGCACTAAACGTCGACTATCTGTAAATGAGATTGAATAAACGATTCAACTTTAATAATTAACTTCAAAGGAATCAAACATGCGCAAAAATTAAATTAACTCTACCGAATTGGAAATTAATTTGCATTCAAATATATTTGAAAGGTAAATTCTAACAAGGATTTTATTTCTTTTACAACAGCGCCAATTTCTGCGCTAATGACCCACTTTGCATTTCAAGAGATCGTTAGTTGTTTGAAAATTGTTTTATTTGCGTGTTTATTTCTATAAAGTTAAGTGACAAATAGTTAAGCATTTAAACGGTTCGTTTCAGTTTAAATGTCTTTGAATTATAAATTCTGATAAACAACTCAATAAAAGGAATTTCTAAAATGTGCATGAATGTTTTTATTTCTCTCTTTTTCACTCGTTCTCTAGCTTTATATCAAATTATATCTTGAAAATGCTAAAGAATTATGTGAGGAGTACAAATAAGCTTCCACCGTTTGACAAATCATGGCTACATCAGTAAGTTAGGGTTTAAGTTTTCAGATAAAAATGTCATACCGCAAGATTGGACATCTGGCAAAAATGGATCCATTGTGATAACCCAAACAGGAAATCATAAATTTCATGTGGCCTTGCATCAACAGTGAAATATTCATGGGGAAAAAACTCGTGTACTTGGTAATATCAGCTTAGTGCAGTGCTTCTCAAACTTTCAATACTGGCGCCCCCCTTTTTGATCACAATTTTTTTCGCGCCCCCCTTATACATTAATAATGTACTGAATGCAATAATAATGCACTTTGACGCTAAAGCTACAATAGGCGATCTTAATTATAAACCATACAAATTAGTAACATAAGTATTAAAAATTTTGTATACTACTTTTAAGCAAAATAAATAAATAAATAAAATAATAGGATAATTATTATGTTATTTTTCCTTTCTCTAATTTTTAAATTGAACATATTGCAAAATGCGGTAGCTGCTTAGAAGACAAAATATAGATATCTGCTAAATATAGAAAAAGAACTCAGGGGGTCAATTTCTAATCATAACCATTCCTTATAAAAACTTTGCTTTCCAAGACAAGCTCATGGACGTGTTATTAATACTTGTTAAACTTGTTCTTAATTTAGTATTAATTAATTAGTTATAAAATATTCTGTGCAGCACTGATGCATTAAAAGTATACCGGCTGAAGTGCCCGCTCATTGCCCGAGTTCATTTATAAGAAAATAAAACATTATTGATATAATATCTGAATTGTAAGGGAAGCAAAGCCAAGTGCTCGACAATGTTTACAAAAACGTAAAATTATTTTTTTAAAATGGTTGCTCAAATTAAAATTAGTTTTAAGCGAATTGTAATTTTAAGCCTCACAGAATTAGCATTTATAATTGATGTTAAACAGTAGCGCACACAGGAATTTTTCAAGGGGGGTCCGGGTTTGAAAGTTCACCAATCTTATATCAGGTTCCTTTTAATTTTGTCGATTTTCTGCAAAAAAAAACACAGTAAAAAACTAATTATTGAATAAATAATTAGCATTAATTAATAAAATTAATCATTAATAACAAATACTTAATTAAATTTTGCGTTATCAATCGGAAAAAAATCAAGGGCTTTGGGGTGGGGTCCGGAACCCCCCCCCCTCTCGTGTGCACCACTGATTTTAAATAATGATCAATAATATAAAATATCGATGAAGAATAATTGAATTATTTTTAATATTTAAAACGAAAAGACTTCAACATTTTTTAACCCGGGAGCAGGCGCGCACTCGATACGGTCGGGGTTATTCAGTCACCCCAATCCTTTTTTTTATAATTATTTTATTGTACACGATACAAATCATGATTCCAGTGAATAATTTAATTAAGAGAAAATTTACTTACCTTCTTTCAAGGAATTTTCAATTTTTCTTTGGTAATAAACAGTTTTGCCAGAATTAACGATTTCGTAATCTGTGTGTCCCGCGCGACCACTTCCGGGTAAAAAGTATATTCATTATGATAATATGTATGTTGCTGCTAAAAAAATTGTGCGAAACGTTTTTCGTTATGCTTTATATGTTGAGAAAATTTATAAAAATATGTCTTGGCCAAGTAATCCTTCATGTGCTTGTGTGTGTGTGCTCTCCGTGGTTTTCCAAATATCATAAAACTCTTTTTGCATGGAAAAAGCGCAACAGAGAACACATAAGAGAGGGGTCATAACTAACTGCACCAATAACTTAGAAGGTCAAACAGATTACAGTTAAAATGTGCAGTATTTCAAAAATAATGACATTGATGAATTTTTTATGTTCCTAAACTTTTTCGATTCTGGGTCTGGAACCTGTTTTTTCTCTGAAATAGTAGGTTAGGTTAAAAAAAAGCGTAATAAAAAAATCTCTCATCATGGGATTACAGCAAATCAAATAAAAGTTTTTTTTATTTGGTTATAGGATCAAAGATAACTAATTAGGTATTGAAGAAGTTTTTATTTTTGCTGACTTTTAATATCGCGCGCGCGCGCCTGTAAATTATATCAGAGTAAAAGTGAATTTTTTATTATGTCTGAAAGTATTTTGTTTTAATTCATTCCAGTAAACTAATTATTTTTTAAATCTTTTATTTTCGATATGCTCGCGCCCCCCTCGTAAGGTCATCGCGCCCCCCCAAAGGGGCGCGCCCCACAGTTTGAGAAACACTGGCTTAGTGTCATGTATTATGAGATGTTCAAACCGAACGAAACCGTTACTAGGACTTTCTACCGAACTCCGTTGATGAGATTAAGCCAAGCACTGAAGAAAAAATGTGCCCACTACAGATTAAACCAGCGTTTCTCAAACTGTAGGGTGCGCCCCATTGGGGGGCGTGACAACTATACGCATATTGAAAAGTCAAAAAGAAAAGACTATTTGAAAAAATTATTAATTTTCTGAAAGTAAACAAACAAAATACATTCTGGCACAAAAAAATACACATTTACATTGATATACACTGCTGGACAATTGCTAAGGACGGATAACACTATCATCCATAGCAACCACAAAATGAAAGGAAGCAAAATGTGGAAAATTAGAATAAGAGCGGGATATTAGTAAGAAGAAGTATGAGTATGCAATTTTTTTTCCACGTCTGTTCATCACGTGATAGCGTTCATAAGAGCTTTAAAGGTTTTGACGCGTGTGGACAGTTGTTGTTTCAAGTCAAAGTTTTACAGGAAAGATTTAATAGACGAACTTAAAATTTTTGGCATGTCTTCCCGACATCACATAGATGATTTTATGCGTGGCCGAAATATTGGAAAGATCGAAGAAGGGCGAAAAATAACAGATGTTGCCAAGGTGTTCGACTTCGCTCACAGCGTTGTTTCACGGTTGTGGAAGTCATTTAAAACTACTGGAATGTGTAGTAGACGGCACGGGGGAGGTCGTGTTGTAAGTACGACACCTGCAGAAGACAGATATATCGTCCTATTAGCAAAAAGGAACAGGCACACCACAACTCAGCAGGTGGCAAATCAGTTTCTTGCTGCCTCAGGAAAGCAGATCTCCCGAAAAACTGTTGCCAGACGTTTGAGGGGAGGAGGACTATACGCACGCAGACCTGTTGTGTGTGTCCCATTGACCAGACAGCACCGTACTGCCCGTTTGCAATGGTGTCGTGAGCATCACAATTGGACTGAACAGGACTGAGAATGCGTACTTTTCTCAGATGAGAGTAGGTTCAGTCTGTCATCGAATTGTAGACGCCGACCGATATGCCGCGAGAGTGGTACTGCTTATCGTCCAGAAAATATCCAGGAAAAGGACCGATATCCGACATGCAGTATCATGGTGTAGGCCGGCGTCATGATCAATGGCCGCACGCGCCTACATGTGGTTGCGAATGGACTATGACGGGCCAACGATACATTGATGAAGTTCTACTTCTTCATGTTTGTCTTTTCCGTGGTGCTGTCGGTGATAAATTTGTTTTTATGGACGACAACGCAACATGTCATCGAACACTCGCTGATCAGGATTGTCTAGACAACGAGGGTATTCAACGTCTCGTATGGCCAGTGCGTTCACCAGATCTATACCCCATTGAAAATGTGTGGGATGCTTTGGGGAGGCAAGTTGCTGGTCGAAACTATCTTCCGACAAACAAGATTACCCCTCATCCGTGTAATTCACAGAGGAATGGGATAAATTGCCTCAACAACTGCTGGATAATGTTGTGCAAAGTATGGTACGACGTGTGGAATGTTGCATCACACTCCACGGTGGACATATCCCGTACTGATACCTTTCTTTAAGGTGCCTGCTGACTTTTAGATGCATTGTTCCATTTCTCCGTACGCAGATCAAATGAACATTTTTTTTTCTTTCAGATGTTTCACAGCTTTTGTACGTTCCAGAACAATAAATATTCTTTATTCCAATGTCTGAACAGTGTGGCAACTATATTTTATCCTACTAGGCCTCATGTCTCGCTTAATGTTATGCTACTTAGCAATTTGTGATCCGTCCTTAGCAATTGTCTAGCAGTGTATTAATTACACTTACAAATGTGTCAGTGCTACACAATATATTTTCTAATTAATTTAACAATACTAAGAGCAAGTTTAATAATTACCAGTGACAACATGAGATTGCCATACATAAAATTAAATTAAAAAAATTAGCACTTATCTCAATAATTTGTACGATTTATAATTAATCTTTTTACTGCCAATTAAAAGTTATCCCAGTGCCAACTGTTTTCAACGTAGGTGTATTGTGGGGGAAGGAATAAAGAAGCACACACACAAATAATCTGAAATAATTAAATCCTTCGCAGCGTCAAGGTCTTTTTATTGCATTTCAAAGCCTTCTGAATAATTTTATAGATAGCAGTTCGTCCTGCAGAAAGACGTATATATACGTCCTGGGAAATTAACATTTTGACTAAGCGAGACGTTTATATACAGTGATGGCACTTAAGAGTTTAAGATCTTATCGTAGTTTTAGCGTCAACTTATAGCATTATTGAATTCAATGCGTTGTTATTGTATGAGGGGGCACGATGAAAATTATGATTGAATATTGGGTCGCGGATATTGAAACTTTGAGAATCATTGGATTAAACCAAATTATTCTTCTGCAAGGTAAGGCCCATCCACATTTTGTGACTTTTGTCAAAACTGCTTGGAAACACTCAATTGGAAAATTCTACCTCATCCTTCGCATTCTGCAGGCATTATCCTAACTATTACTTGTTCCGATGAAAGGTACATTAAATGCCTCAGCAGCATTTTACATTATATGAAGATACCAAAAACTGGGCCAATTCGTGGATAGCCTTACAGAAGAAGCATTTTTCCAACGCAGTATCAAATGATTCCAGAAAGATGGATTAAAACAGTGGTTAACAATGTACAATATTTTGAATGAAAACTATTGTACCCTTTTTACACAAAAAATGTTTAATTTTTGATAAAAAGCAGCTGAAACATTCATACAGCCATGTATAAGATCTGCGAACTTTTCTAAAAAGATTATTTGTTCAAAACAGATTTGCTTCTAAAGATTTTCATAAAACACACAATTAAACTTTTTAAGAAAATGTAATACAGAACAAATATTTAGGCTAATTCAGAATACCATAAATAAACATTGTAAGCAACTATAAGAGATTTCTGAAAGTGCTGTATACTTATAATATATAATATATTTTTTTAGAGATAACCATAAACTTTACATAATTGCCATGAAAGAAGTAACAATGCTTTGTTTTTATCTTTTAAAATATGTAATAAGATTCATTCTCTCAAAATTACCAGAATTCATTATTAGTTATGAAGTTTTATCTCTCTATATCGAGATAAGTTAAAGAGATACCATTAAGTTTAGCTTACATATATGTAAAGAGGAGAAGCTTCTTATATAAAAATAAGCCTATAAAACATGCACATTTCTATAGATAATTTTAAATGTATATTAGATACTATTTATTTGTTAATCATATTTATATACTGGAATTTACATTTTTTAAATATTCCACACAACAATAGGTCCATAAAGACAGCTGTTAGCTGTGAAGATTATGTTTATTTTACTCATATATTATAACGCTAGGGAACACACATTTACTAATTTACACTGATCCAAATTACTTTGGCTTCAATTTATTCCAAAGATGTTTGAATTTGATTGAAAGATAATTTTTTTTATGTTCTAGGTTTTCTCAAATTGCGTGAATGTTTATAAATATTTTAAATACTGGGGGTCTTGATGTGTTGCAGGCAGTATTTAAATTTAAAAATCTTTTTAAACTCTTGAATGAGTTGTTGTCCAAGAAGGACTTGAGATAGCATAGTGAAATTGCGATCGGCGTAATGCCCCCCTCCCTGGCTGTAAAGATATGTTGCTGACCACCCCTCATTCAGCGTTGGATACTAGCGCTGTTGCCAAGCCTAGGAAGGAACACTTATCCCATTTATTTTCTACTTTCAATCGTATTTATATGATAATGCGGTAGGTAAAAATGTAATAGAACACCCTAAAAACGATTGTATTTTATTACATTAATCAGAAATACGAATTCAGAGGTAAAAGTAAAATAATATATGTAGTGTGTATATATGTACTGCAGTGTTTCTCAAACTGTCGGACGCGCCCCCTGGGGGCGCGGTAACCCAGCGAAAGGGCGCGAGCATATTGAAAAAAAAAAGGTTTAAAAAATATTTTTTCAGAATGAAGTAAAACAAAATGCTTTCTGACTTAATAAAAAATACACATTTACACTGATATAATTTATTTTTATCATCTGGTGATCATCAAGAATAAAAGATTCCACTTCCAACGCTCATTAGCTAACTTTGATCCTATAGCCAAAAAAAAAACATTTTGTTTGTTATACTGTAATCCCACGATGAGAGATTTTTTTATTACATTTCTTTTAACCCCTAAAATACTACTTTTGATTATCATCTCTTTGACCTTCAAACTTACTGGTATGTTCAACTCAGTCTATTTTTCTTTTAGGAAAGTTGTAAATAATATTTTTCTGTTGCTTTTTCCCCATGTGAATGAGTTTCATGATATATGGTTAAGCATATTAAGCACTTTGAAGGATTATTTGGCCAAGATGTATTTTTATGAGTATTCTGAAACATATAATGCATAACGAGAAACGTAATTATTTTTAGAACATACTACACTTTCCCCCATAAACAATTTTGTGATTTTGATTGTTGTGTTGTAAGACTTATTATGGTTCATAAATGTAAATGACCAGAATGTTAGAAAAATGGGCATCTGTGATCTCTATTGAAGAAAATTGAAACTGATCAAGAAATTGAAGAACCTGCTGAAATAATGCATATTAATCAAGATATAGTGAAAGTACTTATGAGAAAAGCGATCAATATGAAATGCTTAAGCTGAATTGAAATTTTCAAATGCTACCTAAAGAACTCTATGAAGAAAACTATGAAGCCATAAATGTAGCACTTCGCCTTGTCAAAAAGACACAAGGAAGAAAAAGTTCAAAATGCTATTTGTAGGTCATCAAACGACAGCAAAACTACCATAACGTGAACAAAATGTGACAGTTTTGCTGGAAAATAACGTTCCTATATTGTTTGTGAAAAGTGTCTGTGATTTATGTCCTTTTTTAAGAACACGTACATTTGGAACCTTTTCTTTAGTTTTATTGGATTTTTTCTCAAATTTTCAAAGAAAAATTGAAAAGTCTTTGATAGTAGGCAAGTATATTTTCTCTTAATTAAATTATTCAATGGAATTGTGATTTTTATCGTGTTTATTAAAAGTAATTATAAAATAAATTATAGTTTTAAAGTAAACTAAAAAACACGCTTTTATAGTGAATCGAACTAAAAAGTAAAAAAAAAAAATTTAAATATATATTACTTAAAGGTAATCTATACAAAATTTAATACCTATCTTGTTAATTTGTACGACTTATAATTATGATCGTATTGTAGCTTAGGGGCCCTCCCCCCAAAGTACATTAGTATTGCATTCAATACATTATTATTTTGAGGGGGGGCGCGATAAAAATAATGATTCAAAATTGGGTCGCCAGTAGTGAAAGTTTGAGAACCGCTGATGTACTGGGAGAACTTTTTCATTTATTTAATAGCATTACAGCACATCGAAATAATTTTTTTTAAAAAAATATTTATCTTTTTTCTATGTTTCTTAAGTTATATTTAAAAGAGAAGAAAAGTGTTTCTGCGATGTATAAACTTAAAAATATATTCATTTTCTCATCCACCCAAAACGATTGTGCAACTTTCTCTAAGATCGCTTGTAAAACCCGTTTAACTAATGCATCATCTTCTTTTATAGTCGACCATTAAAGAAATCTCTTTCACATTTTCAATTTTAATATCGCTCACATTCCTTTGAGATAAAAATTGAATCAAACATCCATTTACTTTCATTTAATGATTTGCCTTTCGCGATTCTATTCCAAAACGTGTTTGCGGAATCCATAAACACCAAAAATTAAAAGCGAAAGAAAAGTACCGTTTTTCTAGTTGTATTACATATAATGGAAATGGTAAGCGTAATTTCGATCGCATAATAAGAATCTCCGGAAGTTATTGAAAGCATTTTCTCATCAGACAAATTTTTCTCTTTCCTCAATGACTTTGCTTTTAATTTATGAGTTCCCCTCAGGCCCTGAAACATCATTAATATGAAATGTAGCAGAAGCAGAGAGGAGTTTAGAGCGACGAGAAGATAAATATTTTCCGCACTTATAAACTTAACGAAGCATTTACTTCGAGTTACGTTGGATGGAAATTGAATGTTTCGTTGTAAATTAAAAGCAATATCTTTTATAAGCGGTGAGTCAAAGTTGACTTTGTGTTGTATAAGACAGAGCTTTAACATGGAGAAGCAGTGTCTTACATAATAGGAATATGATTTGGTTTAATTTATTTTGGGGATTGTGAGACCAATTTTTAATAATCCATACATAAATATGATTGTAAGATTGTGCTTTTTTAAAACATTTTATAAAATACACGAAATTTTTGTAATATTGTATGATATTAATAGAATATTTAAAACATGTTATTATGCTGGAAAATCTTGAAATGTTCTTGTTATTATTTTGAATAACATGAACATTCCAACGAAACCTAAAATAGTTTTTTCTTATAAGCATTATATAAAAGACTGTAAAAAACCTATGTTTTTTTATTTT
>BMAU01005114.1:0-18758 GCA_019973935.1 Trichonephila clavipes | reverse complement strand
ACATGTGAAATTGGTATTGCCAACAATTATTGCCATATATGTAAGTACCTAATTATCTTATAACCCTGCATCACTCAAGCGAAAGAAATGGCCTTAAGTTCTTGTGCACAGGGTATCTCACACACCCAAGGATGTTTACGTTCTGGTTTTACCGAAAATTTGTATAAAAGAAAGAAAAGTAGGAAATGCATTATGTTTATTACATTTTTCACTCTTAAAAATTTAGTTTTTCTGTTCTTTTTATAAGGACATTCAGTACATTGTTTATACACTCCTTTAGTCTAGTCGTGAGGGAGTTCGATGTTTTCACTGGATCTTAATTTTTTTTAAAAATCTTTATCTTATTAAAACTAAACATATAGGAGTAAACTTTGTTTTTTAAATTAAAAAAAATTTGGAATTTCTTTTTCATTTTCTCTTATTGTTCCAGCGATATTTTTTTTTCTTCAAAAGCATTTCATCTGAAAGTGGATAAGATGTGTACCAGTTGTATCCTTTAAAATTAAGTTCTTCCCAAATGTTTTTGTTTCTCTCTATATTTTATTTTCAACAGTGTCTCCCTCTTCTAAATTGGAATCGATTTCAGTAGCGGAGTCATACTTGCTGTTATACATTTCATCATTTGATTCTTCCTCATAACCGTGAAGAGAATTTCTTCATCTGAAAATCTTCCCTTTTCTAAGTCCCGTGATCATGCCTGTGTGATCTGGAACTTACGGAATTTGGAATGATTATAAACCATAATTTTTTTTTAGGATATTTTATTAGAGCAAGGATTTTATATGAATTTTGAAATGGAGTTAGGCTTAACAGGGAAAATCAACTGGTTCTAAAGGAAGGTAGAGAAAATTTAGGTATTTACATATTATCGCAACAATGCCATCGTTCAGAATACTTCACCAAGTTGGCGACCCTGATCTTCCATGTGTTGTACACGCTAAATTGACACAACCATGTATTTCATTTCATATAATCTCGACAATAGAGTTGCGATAATATGTAAGTACCAAAAATTAATGCAGCTTTGGTACAAAAACTCTTGTATGAAGGCTTATTGTATACGAGTAAAAAAATAAGAAATCTGAGTAAGGAAGACCTGTGTTGGGTGAGTGGGAACACCAATTCCTACTTTGGCATTCATTTTGAAATTTTTCAAAAGAAAGCTGTGGTTAGTTATAAATGTAAAACATTTTTACATAGTCCGAAGTAAAGTTCTGTAACTCATCTCTTTTTATTGTTGTACAAAGTAAGTCAAAAAAATTTCTTTGAATTTTTTTCTTGTACATAATTTTGTTTGTAACATTAAGTACTAAATAGGATTTTAAATAAATCCTCTCTTCATGTGGGTTTTCTGCAGAAGACATTTTGTATAAAATTACCCAGTTTTGTACCTGGGATCACATAGTTGTCTTGCACCTAGATACAATTGCAATTAATATTCTTTGTTATTATTTCATTGAAAAAGTTTTCATGATAAAAAGAGGAAAATGGTCTTAATTATCTGAACCATTTTGATTTAGTCAAGTTTTTTATTATTTTTATTGGATGTTATTAAAATGAGAGGAGTGTATATTTTGTTCTGAAACTTTTAACATGCTTGATTTATAAAAAAATATATTAGTTACCATTATTGTTATTATTCAGGATTATTATTTTGTTTATACAAATATAATAATTCATTTAATTAACAAAAAAACCGCAATTTTTTTGTAGTTATAAAAATAAAAATATAATTCTAAATCAGATGTTTACGATATTTCAAATAAATTTTTAATTTATCAATTTTTCTCTTAATGAGCAATTATAAATTCCTAACTTCTTTAGATACCTAGAAATCCTGACTGAATAAAATGGTCAAAACCTAATGCAGATAATACAAGAATTATCAGATATTGAAGATTCTCACATTCTACTGATGATGCAAATTCGACCTTAATTGATGTAAGAGATATTATTGAAAAAGCGGATTTTTGTTTAACAAAAATACAAGGCGAAAAACTAAACATTTTTACATGGCAGAATTAATAGATGTTAAAAAAGAACCCAAGAGTGTTACATTTTTGAAGAATGTTGCACGTTCAAACAAGTTTCTGTATGATAGAGAAGAAACTTATAAAATTGGCAACAGAAATATTGTGTTCAAATTGCCCAAACCACAATCTGTTGATGCTTCAGAACGGACATTGTATACAGCTCACTTTTGGAACCAGTTTTTTAAATTAAATGTTGAAAATACGTGTAATTCATTAATAATTTGGTACATTACAATTTAAATAGTTACATGATAAATCAATGTATTAGCTTATATATTGTTTCTTTTATTAAATTCATGTATGTTTTTTTTCTATTGATTACAGAGAGAAACTTAACTTTCAGGGAAAGGCCCTAGGTATAATATTGTGCCTAGGGCCATTTGTGAATTTTTTTAAAACCTTTTATTTCACAGAATTTAATATTTTAAGTACTTATATTTACAATTGGATGGTAGTTAGTATAATGATGAGTGCATATAAATTTCACATTTTTAAGGGGGTAGGTTCACGAAACAGGATCTGTATCTCAGTAATGCAGTGTTTCTCAAACTGCGGGGAGCGCCCCCTGGGGGGCGCGAGCATATCGAAAAAAAAATTTAAAAAATAATTAGTTTACTGGAATGAATTAAAACAAAATACTTTCAGACATAAAAAAAAATACACTTTTACTCTGATATAATTTATAGGCGCGCGTGCGCGATATTAAGTCAGCAAAAATAAAAACTTCTTCAATACCTAATTAGTTATCTTTGATCCTATAACCAAATAAAAAAACTTTTATTTGATTTGCTGTAATCCCATGATGAGAGATTTTTTTATTACGCTTTTTTTTAACCTAACATACTACTCTTTCAGAGAAAAAACAGATCCCAGACCCAGAATCGAAAAAAAAAAAATTTAGGAACATAAAAATTCATCACTGTCATTATTTTTGAAATACTGCACATTATAGCTGTAATCTGTTTGACCTTCTAAGTTATTGGTACAGTTAGTTATGACTCCTCTCTTATGTGTTCTCTGATGCGCTTTTTTCCATGCAAAAGAGTTTTATGATATTTGGAAAACCACGGAGAAGAAAGCACACACACACACACACAAGCACATAAAGGATTACTTGGCCAAGACATATTTTTATAAATCTCAACATATAAAGCATAACGAAAAACGTTTCACACAATTTTTTTAGCAGTAACATACATATTATCATAATGAATATACTTTTTACTCGGAAGTGGTCGCGCGGGACACACAGATTACGAAATCGTTAATTCTGGCAAAACTGTTTATTTATTACCAAAGAAAAATTGAAAAGTCCTTGAAAGTAGGTAAGTAAACTTTTTCTTAGCTAACTTATTCACTGGAATCATGATTTGTATCGTGTACAATAAAATAATTTTAAAAAAAAAAGGATTGGGGTGACTGAATAACCCCGATCGTATCGAGTGCACGCCTGCTCCCGGGTTAAAACATGTTGAAGTCTTTTCACTTTAAATATTAAAAATAATGCAATTATTCTTCATCGACATTTTATATTATTGATCATTATTTAACATCAGTGGCGCACACAAGGGGGTCCGGACCCCCCTCAAAGCCCTTGATTTTTTTCCGATTGATTATAATTCTAAGTTTATAGTACGCAAAATTTAAGTATTTGTTATTAATGATTAATTTTATTAATTAAGGCTAATTATCTATTCAAGAATTAGCTTTTTACTGTGTTTTGTTCCCGAAAATCGACAAAATCAAAAGGAGCATGATACAAGAACGGTGAACTTTCGACCCCGGACCCCCCTTGAAAAATTCCTGTGTGCGCTACTGTTTAACATCAATTATAAATGCTAATTCTGTGAGGCTTAAAATTACAATTCGCTTAAAACTAATTATAATTTGAGCAACCATTTTAAAAAAATCATTTTACGTTTTTGTAAACATTGTCGAGCACACGGCTTTGCTCCCTTACAATTCAGCTATTATATTAATAATGTTTTATTTTCTTATAAATGAACTCGAGCAAAGAGCGGGCACTTCAGCCGGTATACTTTTAATGTATCAGTGCTGCACAGAATATTTTATAACTAATTAATTAATACTAAATTAAGAACAAGTTTAATAAGTATTAATGACGTCCATGAGCTTGTCTTAGAAAGCAAAGTTTTTATAAGGAATGCTTATGATTAGAAATTGACCCCCTGAGTTCTTTTTCTATATTTAGCAGATATCTATATTTTGTCTTCTAAGCAGCTACCGCATTTTGCAATATGTTCAATTTAAAAATTAGAGAAAGGAAAAAATAACATAATAATTATCCTATTATTTTATTTATTTATTTATTTTGCTTAAAAGTAGTATACAAAATTTTTTTAATACTTATGTTACTAATTTGTATGGTTTATAATTAAGATCGCCTACTGTAACTTTAGCGTCAAAGTGCATTACTATTGCCTTCAGTACATTATTAATGTATAAGGGGGGCGCGAAAAAAATTGTGATCGAAAAGGGGGGCGCCAGGATTGAAAGTTTGAGAAGCACTGCAGTAATGTTAAAAATAGGTATTTTTAAGGAACATTTATAAACATTATATTGAATAAAAATTTCCAATTTTTTAACTGAATATTCTTTGGACAATAATACATAATTTAATCAGAGCTCTTATGGATAGGATGTCTAGTTATTTTTTAAAAAATTATTTTTTGCACATATCTGGGGTTTTTTTCAAAAACAGTGAAATTTCATTGTGTTTAATGCTATAAATTAAGTCAGAATAAGTTTTTTAAAAAATCCCTTGATTAAAGTATGTATTAGAGTATAATTATTAAATATGCAAAGTCATAAGCTGTTAAATGCAGTAGTTTAGGAAAAAATGTTCCTTATATAGTAAAAATGTTAGTTTTGAAAAAAATGGATTTTAGTAAAATACTTACTTGTAACGAATGCATAGCAGCTTCATATTTTGGGGTTTTTCTTTCTTCTGCTAAAGTATCCTCTAATATACATTTCTTATGAATTTTTTTCACCCTTGCTTCTTTAGAATTTTGTAAAATGTCATAATTTGCTTTTCGTAGTCTCTCCCGATCAGCTGTTTCCATTGCTCGAGCTGTGTAAAAACCTGGTAATATACATAATATTGCAAGATCATGACATTTAGTGATGTTACCTTGATTGTAGGAGGCAATAGATTCCAGTATCCCAGTTTTTAATGTGCCCAATTGCACACAAAAAAATTTCGGTATCCGTGACCGTATTATGCAATTTACACTTTCGTTAGTTTTGTGTCTTACCATGTAAGCATTAGGCAAAAAAGTTGTTGATAATTCCCTGTACACACATTTTTGATGTACTTCTGATGGCAAGGAGTTCTTGTGTTTATATACTTCACCGGTTATAATTGCTCGGTTATATTCACACCAGGTATCTTCGTTTGTTGGGCACAGACCATGTTGTGGATATGCATCAATAGATGCTTTACGAAAATATGTAGCCCAAATGGCTCGCTTCATTGAATTAATACTATCGTTACATTGAATTAATACTATTAATACTATCGGTATTGTTTCTGATAGCCAGTCCATAATAACGCTGTAATTTATTGATTTCAGCGTCTGTAAGTCTACCGTGATCATCCAATGTTTTTTTGTCACTTAATTTCTTCCGTTTCATTTTTAGTTTTAAAGCTCGTAGTCGAGTCCCCATCCATTTCTCGACATAGCCAACACATTCCAGTTTTTCAATACCTATATCTCCATACGGCTGCATCTCGTTAACTTCTTTATACGCTCTGACGTCACCATCGCCCAAAAATTTGGTATATCGCAGACCATGCAAACTTTCAGAACGTTGGAAGATTTCGATGGCTCCTGAAACTTCCATACTTCCACTATTTCCAAAATTATTCGCCTTACAGTTCTCATTATGCATTTTGTTGAGGCAGTTACAAAATCTTGATAAAACTGAAGCATGAAGCACTTTTCTGGTATAAAAACTTGTTACAATGATAGCACCATTCAAAGACGTATGCCCATGCTTTTGCCAAGTGCCAACAATAGCAACTGGTATATCAGAATGTCCGCTGATATCTTTGGCTTCTTTAGCTGCAATTTGCATACTCACCGTAGCCACAGTCTCTACGGCTGTATCTAATCCTGATTCCTTTTTATTAAATCTTTGCGATGGAGTTGGTAAATTCATTCCACACAAAACTTTAGCAGAAGACTTAACTTTTACCAATACATCTCATTGCATATGAAAGCTTGGTATTAACTTCATAATACTTAGACTCTTTTCAATTACATGAAACCAGATATATCAGTATTTAGAAATGGTTGACTGAATCCACAAGTTTCGCAAGAAACAGAAAATTCTGTGGTCAAGCCTTGAACTTTTCTTAAAAACTTAATTGAAATTATATTATTTGTGTGTGCAATTTTTACATACAACAGATATTTTTATAGCTTCAGACAATAAAGTTTTATTTATAATTTCATTTATACTTCCATTTTCCCCAAGAAAATTGCTGTAATCCATTCAGGATTTCAGTTTCTTGGCTGAAGCAGAAACATACAAATTGTTAATGGTTTCATTTACCTTCGACTGTGAATGCAAACAAGCTGTTCTTCTTTTCTTAAAAATTCTAGTTTAAAAAATGTGGCATTATGAGAAAAATTTGTTTAAAAAGCAAAAATTACCAGGAAATATATGACAAATTTTAAAATATTAAATGTAGCCATAAGAAAAGCTACTTAGACTCAAAATTCAATGCAAACAGCACGTTTCAAATAGTAAACAAGCGTTTGCTTCACTTCATTTCTTCTACTAGACGTTGCCGTTCAAAGTATTTTAAATAATAATGAAAAAATAGTGAAATTGGGGCTTACAATGCAGATAAAAGTTTGTTTACGTATGACTGGGCGTGGCAGGTGGACTCTGACAGGTGGTAAAACATTTTTAAAAAATTATTAAAAATACTTTCACTGCACGTAGAATGATAATGTTTGCACCATTAGAAGCGTAAAAGCTCATATTTTATAAAAATGAGAAAAGTGAAAAATGAGGTTTTGGGTCGAAAATCTGAACCTACCATCTTAAACAGGCTCTGTTTGTGTGCATTAAAAATATGGCCCTAGGTACGCAGGTTTCCCCTACTTATAATGTTGCCAATAGGTTGCGATAATATATATGAAACGAAGCACCTGATGGCCAATTCAGCGTGTACAATACATAGGAAATTGGAGGGTACTTAGGAAATATCGCATCAATTGCCAACTCTATTAATAACTCACCAAGTTGGCAACCCCGATGACACGTTGAAAACTGGCAACTATGTGCTTCATTTCATATAATGTCGCCAATAACACGTAAGTATCAATTGGAGTTGTCAATTCAAAGAATTATTAATAGATTTGGCGATTTTTTTAATAATACGTAAGTACTGAAATCTGTTCAGTATGACGTACATGAAACACCATAAATTTAATAAGTTATAGTTTTTAAGAAAATGCTTTTATAGTTAATCGTACTAAAAAGTAAAAAATAAATCTTAATATAAGAATGAAATGATTAACGAGAAAATTAATGTCGTTGTGGTAAAAGCATGGGGGATGGGGGGGGTCCTTTCCACTACATTTTTACACTAACTCTGTATTACAGAATGTAACTGTTAAGAAATTATAACAATTCATATCAAGCACCCCACGCTTTTAAAAATGCAGTTATTTTTCCATTTTCCCCACATTCCAATTTCCATAGTTTTTCTGTTTTTCCTTGCATTGCTAAATACCTTGTGTTCTGGTTTTTCTAAATCCTGGCACTCATATTTTTCTAATTGGTTTTCTACAAAAAAGTACTTAAATTTTTGCTTCATAATGTAATTCCTCTTTTGTTAGGAATAAGACATTCTTTTAAACTATTTTCATGTTGAGTTCTTATTGCGAGACCATCATCTTAGATTGAAAACTTGGATAGCTAAATCTTATTTGAAGCAATTTCAAAACCATGCCTAAAAGATATTTGGTGTGTAGTGTTCTGATATATATATATATACATTGTTTCAATGTGTGGTATTTTTGAACAGTAGTTTTTACACATGTAAGCTTCAAAAAAAATGCATGCCTTCATGTGTAATATTTAGAAAATCATACTTTTTAAACCTTTTATCGTGTTTCTACATTATGAATGCTTTATTCTTAATTTGCATTAATTTCATTTCTACTTGTAAGCAAATAATTCAATATATATTACATTAAAACAATGGAGTTGACTATAGTATCGATTATATAGTGTTTATAAAAATATCAATAAAAAAGGTATGATGGTATGATGGAAAAGATGAAGGTATGTTGTTTCAAAAATCTCACTTATATTCTTATTTATTTTTTTAATGTATGATATGTATGTGTCCAATTTCCAGAATAAATATTTCAAAAATATGATTTTGGTTTTATTTTTCTTGTTTACAGTGAATCATTGAGAAAAAAAAGGCATTGAAAATAAAATGCTGTATTTGGGATTATTGTTCTACTGTTTTAGTTGTTTTTACATTCTTCTAAGGACTGAAATTTTTAAGTATTTTTTAATTTTTGATTAAAAAAACATTAGCTTAAAAACTATAATATTTGTTTTCTTTAGTGATAGGAGAGTATAAAATCAGTTGATATGAATAAAAAACTAGCTTAATTTGTAATATACATTACAATGCATTTTTCTATATTTCCATCTAGATGAATGTGTTTCTATTTAAACAAAACAATTCATTAAAAAGTACTTGCACACCTGGGCCTAATGAGTGTTATTTAACTTTTTTTTTCGTTACATAATATGTAAAAAACTATTTCTTTCTTACTTTGTTTTGAAATTTTTACTATATAAAATCTGTTATTCATCCTAATGTTTCCAAGATATTTCTAATAACTTATTATTAAAAGACGGAATTTAAATAAAAGTTAATTTTATGCTTGTATAGGATTTTAAAAAGAGAGAGAAACAATATAATTCTTTTAGAAACATAAATATAACTTTTAATAAACCAAATTGTTTCTGGAACTAGTTCAAATGCTTACAAATTTGTTTAACAATATCATCGAATCTATTTTTGTTATTTTCAAAGATTTAAATCTGAGGTATAAGTTCGAAGACATAAAGTTTTTGATCAAATAATAGTTGTATTTTTTTTCTTAAAGTAAAATTTTTCTTGGTATTGACGACATTATATAAAACGAAGTACATGGTTGCTGATTCAGCGCGTTCGAGACATGGCGAATTATCTTGAACGTTGGCACTTTTGCGATGATACGCAAGTACCTTTTTGTAACAAAATAAATGCAAAAAGAGTTTAGATTTTCGAAGTTAAATGGTAAAAGCTTCATAAAATGTAAATTAAGTAATATATAAGATGGGAAAAAATGAAATTTACAACTTAAGTATCACATATTTAGATCCCTTTAAATTTGATTTGATATATATTTTTATGTTTAAAATTCGTATTGGATACAACAGTATCGAAAATAAATAACATATATAAATACTCATAAATAAGTGCATTACGCACTAATTTAGCTGTTATATTCTCAGATTTGATCCAGTAACAGGTTCAAAAATGAGTATGTGATGTTTACAATTTTGAGTACATAGTCGTTGCCAAAGATGAGAATGGGCTATTCTCAAATTTGAGTATGTTTGCATCGGAGCTATTTTGAGTATGTGACGTATTCAAAAGTGAGTATTTTGTACTCCGTTCTGAATACCGGTTTTTCGCAGTGTACGAAGCAAGCTTTATCATGAGACCTTTCGCGGCCAATCCATTGACCAGGTACAGTGATATTCTACAAATCGCGTACTGAGAGATGTCAGTGAGGCGGTGCACCACTTGCTGCCATATGAAGATATCTGGTTCATCTTCTTCCAATTGAGGAAATAGCCATAGTTGTAGAGCATCAAGATAGGTAGAACCAGTTACAGATGGTTCTCCGTAAACAACAGATTTTCCACCTAGATTATCATTTGGAGGTTGACAACCGAACTTAATACGAAATGCTAGTTGCACAGTAACAATGGATTCTGTGTTTGTAAACTAGAGAACATAAAACACTTTCCGTTCACTAGTCACCATTTTTCTACTAGGGCACTGACCTGCGGGGAAAATTAACATATGTTTCGCACGCTTGTGCACAAACAAAAGTGTTTCAGTTGCACTTTCATTCGATGTATGACTTATAAGTTATGTGAAATAAAACTACAATGTGTTAAAACTCCGGTATTCATTTAGAAACATCCTACATAATAATAATTGTATTATAGAATTAAATTATGCATAAAATAATTGCATAATATGTATTAAAATTAATCATTAATGAATATCAATTAATAATTCTAATAACTTGCAAAATCTGCGAGTTGCTTCAATGAATTTCATCGAACAATACGTTTAAAAAGGCATTATTTAAAAGTAAAGTTAAGTGGAAAATGCGCCGTTTGTAGCAATAATTAAAAATACAGCCCTCATATTCTGTAAAAAAAATATCCTGCTCCTCACTCCCCAATGATATGAGAAATATCCATAAAAAGCACAAAACAGAACAGAAGACTGAAGCAGAGCTGAAAGAATGATTGCCATGAAAATGTTTAAATTTTTAAAGAAATCGAATTAAAATCGTCTGAAATTAAATGGTTTTTGCAGGGGAGGGGGGAAACTAATGTACGTCATTCCCAAGGCAACCACATGATAAAAATATCAAGGCAACCATATTCTAATGCTATCACCCATCTTGGCGAACATAAGCAACAACTTGGCGCGTAGCACTCTGATATCGAATTAGCTTATCCTTCGGAAGAGACTAAGTAATCACTTGAAGTATTTTTGTACAAAAAACAGACTTTCAACTCGGATTACAGGTGATTGGCCACATTTTGTCCCTAACACTGCCCACTGCCCTCCCTCGCGTGCTCCTGGAACACACTCAGAGCGCAGAGACGCGTGGTCGCGTTTCTTCTGTTTTGTTCCGAAAGTGCGGAGACACGCAATCACGCTGCTCTTGGTTATAATTTTCGCATGATTTGACAGCAGTTGTATTCATATCAATTGCAGCTTTTATTAATAAGAATTGAAACACAGTGGTAAGCAATAATGCACAGCAGAGCCGGGGTTTGTGGTACGGTAGAAAAATGAGCCAATGTAAAAAGATAGGTAACGTTTTGTGACTTTTTAAATCATTCATCAGATCTTTAAGGACAAGAGATCATTTGTACAAAAAAATCACAAGTATATCTAAATAACTGGCTCACATTTTTTTTACCGTACCACCATCCAAGGTTCTGGTACATTAATGCTTATCACTGTATTTTATTTATTTGTAGTAAAAAAAAATTTTCATTGTTTTATAAGAATTAGAAATTGTTTTCATTTTCTTAACAAGTGTTATACTGATAATTACAAAAAGCCCCATGTCAAGCTCTGATTCATCCAAAGTGACTATAATAAGAGAAATGATAATGAAGAGTGTAATCATGACTTTGAAAGTGATATCATTATCATCATCATCCCTCTTAAAAGATTAAGAGTTAGTATTCCAAAAAAAATAATAGATATGCGTTTCATTCTGCATATACAGTAAAACCAGTTTTTGTGCGGTCATTTTTTATGCATTTTTTTCTATTTGTTTTGTGCGATATTTTTTTTATGCAGTAAATGAATTTCAACGGCTTTGGCGCGACTGTAATGTCTTCTATCAATATCTGTTCATTGCTCATAAAGTCTCCAGACGATGCACGTTCAATTACTTTCTCCCCGTTGGTGTAGTGTGGTAGTTAGGAGAGGGAGGTGCCAGCTCTGGTGTCGTCCACATCACTTGACCATGGTTCAAAACTACGTGGTCCGTCGCCAAACGCCCTCGTGAAGCTGAACAGTGTGACGTTAATATTCACTCACTCACTCAATTGCTTTCTCTCAACGCAAACATGTGCAGGAATCAAGGTTTCCAACAAATCGAAAAAGCATTTTCTTAAAACAGATTCCAATTCCGAGAGGAGTTTTAAATTCTAAAAAGATCTTCGATCATGGCGTATCTAGTTACCGTGATGTTTACATTCAACGAACTAATCGACCGTCGTCGCAAAAAATTGTCGCTTACTTAATGGTGCTAAACAACAAATCAATTGAAACTGTATCTTGTGTGTGAAGTGTGTGTTAGGAAAGCGATTTTAAACTGATTTATCACAGAAAGATGCTAGCTTTTAATTACGATGAGTAGCAGTGAATTACGTATGTGCATTTTAAAAACCTTCGTGTATCCAATAAAAATTCAAATGTTTTTATAATGTAGTTTAATTATTTATTTGTTTGAAAGAACGTTCTCATAAATTTGGTAAATAAGTGACGTATTTCCTAAATACGAATTTTTTTCTGTTTTTTCCAACGCATAAAAAAAATTTCTGTACTATCAACAAAGTTTTTGTTATATTTAAGTGTATATATATTAATGAAATTTTCAAATATTTTTGTGCGGTTTCTTTTTATATCTGTGCGATCCCTATCTACCGCACAAAAACAGGTTTTACTGTACGTAAGAAAACACTCGAGCGGTGATTAGGAATGGTCTTGAAACCTTACCAGAGTATGGTGTTCCTTTCATCCTCTTTTTAGAGTAAAATAAAACTGTGGACTATCTCTGTAAGTTACAAATAGAAAGACAAGGGTTGTCATCGACATGAAATAGAAAAATCTTCCAATGAAAAAAAGATACAGTAGAATGTCGTTTATCCGAACATTTATTATCCGGAGAGTCAAATATCCGGCCATCTTTTTTTTTGTCTACATGTATTGTATATGAATACGTTTTCGAACAGCACAATGCTCAACAGTTGTTTTGCGTGAAGCCAAAAGTGACGGGAAAACCCAAATTTAGGGATATTTTGGAAGTTTCAGTTGTGTGATTTGGTAAACATCTGTGCGGAATATTAGGGCAGTTTGTTTACCAAGTTGTAATAGTCCCTGGGGACCTCACTTTGAGAACTAGAATAATTATGAGATATAAAAGAACCAGTAGCCATTATTATAATTAATTTTCTTTATTTGATTATCTTTCTCAAATAGAATCAAAGACTTATTAACAACAACAATGTAAATACCATGAGGTTTTAATTATTATTCTTTAAATTAACTCAATTAATTAATAATCCAATTAATTAATTCATTAAATAACGATCACGCAGAAATTACCACGATTAGAGATCCCAGAGTTATATTCAATAATGTTCTTAATGAACATTTAACTTTAATCTCACTCTTAAAACTTTAATGAGACTTTAAATACAATTTTATATTTACCACTCAGAATCTCAATTCTTCATAAGATTAATTTATATTCCACTACAATATTTCAATTCAAAATCACTATAACTCTATGCTTCAATATCTATCTCCTACTGCTCTAACTTTACTATTTCGTTTGACTTAAATACTGTGGCCGCGGTAGCCGAGTGGTATAGGTATCGGATCGTGGCTTGCCTGGTCGCGAGTTCGAGCCCAGTACCACTAAAGACCCGCCGTGTAGGGCAGCGATGCACGTTAAATCTGTCGAGAGCTGAAACGTCCTCCCGTTGGTGTGGTGTGGTAGTTAGGAGAGGGGGGTGCCAGCTCAGGTGTCGTCCACGTCACTTGACCATGGTTCAAAATTACGTGGTCCGTCGCCAAAAGCCCTCGTGTAGCTGAACAGTGCGACGTTAATATTCAATCAATCATTTGACTTAAATACTGAATCTAATCTACATAACAAGTAATCCTGTCCGCTCTTTGGAGTTGATTGGAAATAGGTAGGAAATTAAATTTCCCTAAAAAGGTCGGTTCAGAAGGTTAGTGATAAAGTTCCGTATAGATTCGTCACAAAGTGAGGGGGTGTATACGTGCTCTTTCGTTGAGTTGTGAACTGCTATGGCTTCGAATTCAAAAACGAAGAGCAACGTCATGAACATACTGAAAAAACTTAAAATATTGAACCGTTCCTCAAAGGGAGAAAGTGGAGCATCTCTATCACAGTTTTATAATGTTGGAAAGTCAACAATTTCTGACATAAAAAAAAACGAGAAACCATTTTAAATTTTACGTTAAAACTTGACTCAGAAGCTGCTGACCATCAAATGCTGACGCGTTTTCTGCGTTAGAGACAGCTATGGCGTGGTACGAACAACAATCAGAGTGCTGTCCTACTCAACTACTGCTCAATAGAATCGGAGACCTTGCAGTGAAAAAACGAAGGTGTGTGTACAATGGTACAGCGAAAAATAAGTGATTTTTTTCCAAAATAAAGGTAAAATTGTGACATTTTGCACCTATTTTGCTTTTTCTTCAAGCACGTTTCCCGCATGTAATGATTTTCAGTATTCGTATAGTATCCGGTTTCCCATCCTTCATGGATCGCATTCAGTTTTCAGTTATCCGAACAATCGCGTATCCGAACGGTATCCGGTTCGAATTAATTCGAATAAACTACATTCTGTATTGGAAGCCAAACAGATAGTCGTCGACCTGGAAGCTTGATGCAGATGAAATTCTTGTAGACCTCTTCTGGCTACTTTAAAAGGACATCCATAGCCTCCTTCCTTTGGATAGTGTTGCCCTTTCAAATGGCATTTGAAAGTGAATGGACTGCTATTTCTGTATCGTGTGGTAAAAAGGTTTTGTAGGTTTGTGTGATCCGTGCTTTTATTTTACGTGTATGGTAAGAGGTTAGAAAAAAAAGAAATTTCAGAGAAACGTTTGATTTTGGATAGAACTTTAAGAAAATATTGAATCTCAAACGCGCGCGCAATTCAATCATGCTATTATGACATCCAAATAGGTTTAAAGAAAATTTATTTTTACAGGGTATCTCTCTCTCTCAAAATGCTTTTGATATTAAATCATTGCTTCTCAAACTTTCAATACCTGTGACCCATTTTTCAGTCATAATTTTTTACGCGCCCCCATTCAAACAATGTACTGTATTCAATAATAATGCACTTTGACGTAAATCTACAAAACGAATTTAATTACAACTCGTACAAATTATCAAAATAAGTATTAAATTGTTTCTATAATTTTATATATGACAGCCCCATAGTGTTACCGGTAATTGTTAAACTTGTCCTTAACTTAGCATTGTTAAATTAATTATCAAATACAGTGTGCAGTACTGATACATGTATTAATACATTATATCAGTGTAAATACGTATTTTATTTTTTATGTCATAATGTGTGTTTTTTTCGGTTAATTCATAATATTTTTAAGTAATGTTTTATTTTAGACTTTTTTATTTGCTCGCGCCCCTCTTATTGCGTCCCACAGTTTGCGTTAAACGAAGAGATGAGTGATAGTAATTAGAACCAAATTATTATAACTTCGAAAGATGATAGTACACATTCTACAAAAAAAACTTGATAGAATTGTTACTATTGTTTTTGTATTATTGAAAACTCCTTTTTAAAGGCATGTTTAATTTGGGAAAGTTACGGTTGCCATCTCTGGAAAAATTCTTAACTTACGGTTATGATAGTGCATTCGCCCACGGAATACCTTTAGTCAGTTCCAGTGTGTCTCGACGAGCGGCAAAAATCCAGGAATGCATCCCCCGACTCGGAAAAGGAGCGGCGGGATATGCTGAAAGAGCCCTCTTCCTTCGCGGGTAATTAAAAGGGTGCCTTACGTGTCAATCGACCACGTCAAGTGTCGATGTCCGCGCCGAGATTAATTTTCCAAACAAGCTTCCAATCATTTGTCAAATAAAACGAATGCGCCCGCTAATGATGACCCCCTCTTTTGGAGCGGAGGTAACTGCGTGCTTCCTTCTCTCCCAGCCCGATTCGAGTCGCATGTTTCGCTACACGTGCATTTTATTGACTTTATTTAAGTGCGACGTCTACGGGAGCACCATCGAAATCTCTCCGCTGGGCTAATCATTGATTCTGGATCTTTTAAACGATTACTTTTTAAGCAATGTCAACTTCAAAAGTTAAGCACATTTTAACTCATGTTAGCATTCGTGAAGCCTCAGGCACCAGTTTAGCATGAGTTAGGTATAATAATGACCTCTAGAGCAGAAATCTCTAAACATTTTGGATCACATCCTGTCAAAACGAAAATAATTATAAAACCTTCCATATATTCTAGTGCCAGGGGGAGCCTTAAGTCGATCGCGATCGACCGGTGAACCGCCAAAACATTTCGGGGTGACCGCCTTTACATAAGAACCAGGACTCGCGCGCGCGCACACTAAAATAAATATATTTGCGGAACCCCAACGCCAGTTGGACTGGAGAATCAGCTCTTCACAATGCATGCGACTGTGTGTAGACGACACATGTACCATTATTGGAAGTACACGATGACGCTTAACACATTCTCTGCGACAATAGAGGGAAAATGCGATGCAAGCCGTAGAAGTGCGTTTTCCCCCACAGGCCGACTAAAAGGGAAAATAAACATTGACCAGCTCTTCCCGCGGTAACACGGGATTGGCTACAGAAACATCACCCCACAGTACACACTTCCGCAGGATTAAATTCATGTGTTGATATTATACGTCTCGCGGTAGAAGGCACCCGGAAGTGAACATGTTAAGGTCATACATCGGTTAATGGACGAAGTGAAGTATCCTAATTTAAAAAAGCTGCATTTCGTTTAGTATCATTGTCTTGCACTACCTACCATTGTAAATCTACATTTTCAATCTAATATATATTATAATTGCGAAAGTCTGTGAGGATGTTTGTGGGTCTTTCACGTAAAAACAACTGAATGGATTTTAATGAAAATTTACAGTAATATAGCTTATTCATCAGAATAACACATAGGCTATAATTTATAGCATAGGCTATAATTTATAAAGATATTGTATGAAGTGTCCAAAATAAAACGATATTTGTTAAGTAAGTAGGAAAAAATTCTGCCATCTTCAAGCAATTCTGGCGTGCACTGCAAAAAAGCCCACCACAGCATATATCTATCTTTTGTTTGGGAAAAGCCCTTTTTATTTTGGCTACGCAAGGCGCTCGCTTCTGATTAATTCCTGTGATCAGCATAATGCCTTTTTTTTTTATTTCAGAATAATACTCAGTTTTGAAGGGAGAGGTTGTTATAAATCTGTCTTTATTTTAATGTTGTTTTTTATGATTTTATTATGCACATTTGGTAGTAAGAAATTGACATTTCTTCAAAATAAATGCTTTTATCAGTTCTGGTACTTAAAGTAAATAAACTTTCTCTTTCACACTACATCATTTGGACAAATTTTCAAAATTTGTTTGTGGTTAGTAGTTAATTATAACGCTATAATTTTAATTGAATAGGCGGATATTGCATTTTTAAGTATAAAAATAATTATAACTACTGTACTGCATTTTTTGCAGTGAGTGAAGATTAACGTCAAACTGTTCAGCTACACGAGGGCTTTTGACAACGGATCACTTAATTTTGAACCATGGTCAAGTGACGTGGACGACACCTGAGATGGCACCCCCTTCTCCTAACTACCACACCACACCAACTTAGAAGGAATATTCTACCAATACTTAGCAGGAATATTCTTTGAAATCCGCTCTTCCAAGATATATGGCAGCACGGGTTCTATGATGAGTATTTTAGCGGGTAAGGCGAATAGTTTTGTTGCAGATATTGCATTTTCAGCTGACGGCGTTTTCTGCGGATTGCAAATATTATTATTTTTGTCCCGAAAAAATAGTTTGTCAAAATTTAAGTTTCTTATGTTTTTGTATGTTAATGAAGACCTTAAAAAATTATTTGACTACTTATTTTAAGTGAACGGTGTATATATAATTAATTTTACAGTGGAATATCTTTAATTAATTTATTAGCTCTAACGGATTAAATTTTCCAAAATGGAGTATTTTGTTTATGTATATCCATTAATTTTAAGTGTAGTGATCCAAAAAAAAATATTGTATGAAAAAAACTGCAGTAAATCATAATGCGATTGGCTAAAGTATTAACGTGCATCGCGCCCCTACACGGCGGGTCTTAAAAAGCTCTAATAAAGCTCGAGCTATGAAAGTAGTTAGGCATTTGCCAACTTGACTCTATCGTTAACATTTCGCTATGTTTTTCATTGAATCGCCATTATATTTTGAGAAACGGCGTTGCTTGCGAATATTACAATTTTAACATAAAATAAATACAACAGAAGGTAATATTAATGCATTATACTTTCAGATATAAATTATTTACACTATTTTAAGCGTTCATTACACAAAACTTTTAACAATGTGTTACTTTTGCTGAGCAGAGATCAGCTTAGGGAGGTATTTTCAAAAATCGACCCTCAAGAATGTTACGGGGAGTTTATAAATAAAAAAAATCCTTTTTATCAGTTATTAGATCTACAGACTTAAAATTTAACAAAGGTGTTTTTTCCTTTCTTTTTTTTCCAGCTGAGATATGCAAAAAGCTTTTTTTGTTTAATTTGAAATTCACGAAAAATTAACTCATTAAAAACTTCTTTATTCTTCAATCTGTGTTGTTTAATTTTTCAGTTCACCCGTGCGAAGAACGGGTATAGCAGCTCGTAAGAAATAGAATTAAGACAACAGATCCTTCCTGTTTGACAGACGACCACTTGGAATCCAGTGCAAGATTAGTAGTTAGTAATTATATACCAAGATATTCAAGTTGGGGATGGACAGTATGCAGACTGTCTTCTTCTAAGACTATAAAATTCTACGATAACTAATTTTAACCCTTCAACC